>JAOPTO010002171.1:640618-653129 GCA_033822845.1 Tetrapedia diversipes
GTACACTGCGCGACAAAATGATAGCACAGCCTATGATTTACAGTGTTTCTCGAGTAACTCCAAAGCGGTATATCTCGGCAAAAAAAATATCGTACAATTAAAAGTCAAATTTGACTTTATAGGGGAAGGTTAGTACTATACGGTGCTATTTACAAAAATATTGGACAAATGTTACTATCTATGAATATCAATCTTTTTATTGCTAGTGAGTATATATATTTCAAATGTTATCTACAGTAGCGGACAAAAGTTTAAGCCGACAGGACAATGTAAAACATAATTTTTGATATGCAAATATTGTTTATCTATTCATTTTTTATTGTCATTATGGTGGAACGCTATTTATTGATTAGCATGAAATACAAATTTTATTTATACTGTTATTTTCTGTTAATTAATTAATACGTTTTTTTTTGACCCTTTGGTCTGAAACTTTTGTCCGCTACTGTATATCTTAATCTGCCTTAATCTTCGTACGATCAGACCGTTAATCAGATCAGTACTTCAGACCACTTAAATCCCACAATTGGTACTATACGATACTTTTTACTAAAATACTGGGCAAATGTTACTATCTATGGAATATCAACGTAAATATAGAAAAAACTGGATTTTATATCCATTTATTTCCTAAACTTAATGTGGCAGACTACTTTTGGGATTCAATATGTGAAATGCATGAAGAAATCTTTGCCACCTCAAACAACGAAGTCTCATTGATCTTTTTTCTCCTACCCGGGCTAACATTTTGTCGCACCGAGTTTTCACATAAAAAGGTTTAAATTTTCCCATAAAAAATATAACTTATATTTAATCTCTGTCTGCATTATTAAGAAACAGGTACTGCTTACAAAACCGCGTGTACAAAACTTGTACACATCACGTTAGATTCAAGAAACACGAAAAAATCGTGCGTTTTGCTCATCATTTTGTCGCGTACTGTAGGATGCGTGCGTCTGGCGCGTGGCGTGCATATGCGCGAGCCTGAATTGCGTGAGGTTCGCGCTTTAATTTAGCAAAGTACCTTGTTCGTTCCGCTCGGCGAAAGTGCAGGGGAGAGTGCGCCCTAAGCCACCGGTGGACGCGATCCTTCGCGCAGCCGA
Source organism: Tetrapedia diversipes (assembly GCA_033822845.1). Taxonomy (NCBI): domain Eukaryota; kingdom Metazoa; phylum Arthropoda; class Insecta; order Hymenoptera; family Apidae; genus Tetrapedia; species Tetrapedia diversipes. Next base: position 641,722 of record JAOPTO010002171.1, read on the forward strand.
CGCATAATGATCCTTTTGCCCGTATCCAGGTGAGAACTGGCTCGCCCCACAAGGATCGGCACGTGGGCAACTGCAAGCTTAACGACCTCCTAAGGCTGCTGCCTTTCTCTTCTTGGGCGAGCCGCAGCCGGAAGCAGGGGACGATTATTAAAAGGTATCAACAAGGACACTACTCCCGTGAAGGTGAATTCCCGGTGGCGAGCCTTCTGCTGCGAACACGCAGGCAAGGTCATCTCGATTCGTCAGCCACGATGGATTTTCACGCACCCGTGATCTCTAATTCCTCGATACGGGGAAACTGTCGTAAAGTGAGCCGTAGACTCACTCGTGTAAAAGGCTGTCGTAAAATTTTATACCGAATGCTTCATGGATGAGTATTTGTTGAGCCAGGGGGTATTATAAACGTTAATTAACGACAATTGAAGGCTGTTGCTCGCATTGGCACGTTAACGGTGTAATCTACGCGTTTGTATTGTCTATGCAAATTTGGTTACCGATCGTAAGTGTTTGTTAATTGTTAGATAGTAATAGGTATCTAATTTACCAACGTAATCATAATCGTGACATCTTTGTTATAATGAAATAGGTATGGTGTATTAGTCATTGTCACCAGTATGTATTTGACCACGTGTATAGATAGTTTAGAATTTTTTGGAAAGCAAAGTGTGCTTCGTGGAAGTGAAATAAAGTAATCGTGAATCAAAGTAGCACACTGCAATAATTAAACACCTACAGTTCATCTGTCGAAGACGAGAACAGTATAACAGTGTTAACCCTTTGAGTACCGGAGCAATTCTCCTGAGTAAGAAGGATAGAACTTTTCCCTAAATTTCTCGCAGTTTTCAATAAATGGTTATTAAAGCGAAAAAAATTGAGTGGACAAATATTTATCAGTCAAGATAGTTTTGCAGTGAGTGAAAGTGAAGTGCTTAGAATATTAATAATATATATTTAAAATAGTTTAGTGATAACAACTTAAACGACTTTACAACTTAGCAATTATGACTTCAGAATCACACTTTCTGCATACACAGTCAAACCTTTTTCCTTCGCAGTCAAACTCTTTCTGCTTTTATAGTCGAACTCATTTTGCCTTCCCAATCACACTCTTTCTACCTTCACAGTCAAACTCTTTTCTGCCCTTACAGTCAAACTCTTTTTTGCCTTCACAGTGAAACTCTTTCTGCCCTCACAGTTAAACTCTTTTGTGTCTTCACAGTCAAACTCTTTTCTGCCTTCAAAGTCAAACTTTTTCCTTCGCAGTCAAACTCTTTCTGCCTTCACAGTCAAACTCTTTTTGCCTTCCCAATCACACTCTTTCTGCATTTACAGTCAAACTCTTTTTGCATTTACAGTCAAACTCTTTTCTGCCCTCACAGTCAAACTCTTTTCTGTCTTCACAGTCAAACTCTTTTCTGCCTTCAAAGTCAAACTTTTTCCTTCGCAGTCAAACTCTTTCTGCCTTCACAGTCAAACTCTTTTTGCCTTCCCAATCACACTCTTTCTGCATTTACAGTCAAACTCTTTTTGCATTTACAGTCAAACTCTTTTTGCCTTTACAGTCACACTCTTTCTGCCCTCACAGTTAAACTCTTTTCTGTCTTCACAGTCAAACTTTTTTCTGCCTTCACAGTCAAACTCTTTTCTGCCCTTACAGTCAAACTTTTTTTTGCCTTCACAGTGAAACTCTTTCTGCCTTCACAGTCAAACTCTTTTCTGCCCTCACAGTCAAACTCTTTTCTGTCTTCACAGTCAAACTCTTTTCTGCCTTCAGAGTCACACTCTTTCTGCCTTCACAGTCAAATTTTTTTCCTTCGCAGTCAAATTCTTCCAGCGTTCACAGTCAAACTCTTGCTGCCTCGCACTCGCATTTTCCCCGTCATATATTCTTCCAAACATTCCTTTCCTTTCTTTGTAATCGTCAACCTTTCTCACTCGATGCATTCGGTCAGGTTCCCCCAAAAATCCTCAGTCACCACATTTCCTCAAGTGCTCATCTTTCATACCTTAGAAACACTCGACTCCAAACATTCTACGTTCACACGACTATCGCTCAACTCAAGCACTCTTCAGATTTCCCTATAACTCGATCATCCACTCGATCGCATTCCTACAGTTTCGCCCGTTAATAGTTTCTGGCAATTCCAGATTTTCCGCGCGCTAACGTAATATCGTATCGTAGCCCTGATATCGATCGAAGATTAGCATCTGGCCGGCCGCAAAGGGAGATTAGCTAGATCGATCACACATGCTGAACCAATTCCTCCGGTCAGCTGCTCATCAATACTAGTAATGGTACTATCCCCCGTGATCCCACTCCTCTTCCTTCCTCTGTCTATATTGTATATACGTATATACACGTCCCTGTATTCCTCTAATAGGCATATAATCGTTATGCATATACAACACACGCGTACACGTAAACGCTCGCCTCTCTATATACACCATGTGCACGTGCGTGCGTGTGTGTGTGGATTGCCGTTCGTATATTTATACATACGGTATGTACATACATTACCGGCACACATCGACGACAAGCGATACCTGTGTACCGGCTATAATTATGTACAAGCTCGATCGTGTTTGTGCGCATTACATAGAGGTGTACATATAGAAACGTGTATCGTACATATATATAGATTTACATATCTGCCGCGACATACGGTACGATTGCATATGCAAACCTGTTTGCGCCAACCGATACGCGATGTCGTGCGAGCTGATGCAAATTTTTCGCGGATCCCGCAGTCGCCAAGCTTTTTGGCCCGCGATTCGAATCACGCCTTCAACTTTTCCCTTGAAATAATCAATGCCGGTCTATCCTTTGGGTATCCTCTCGGGGCAGACACGCGAGGAAACACACCGGAAACGCGAAAGCAGCCCCGTGACTGGTGGCAGTTCGCCGTGGAGAACTCTGGCGGTATGTTCTCGGGTGAAAATGTAAGTCGCGGGCAACGAGCGCAACAGACTGTTACATCTGTCGCTCGCATAATGCGCGATATCGTGCGTATATCATTCGTTGCATAATGCATGGGACGTGTGTGGCCGCGTGATATTGCGGCGGAAATAGTGTCGCGGAAAATGGAAAAGCTGCGGCTGCTGTACAACATCGGTGCCGTTGCCTTCGGCTGTTCGCCGTTGTTGCCCTCCCCGATTTTCTATTAGCGCGTTGTGTACGTATACCTTCGAGACCGTGGTATGGAGGAATCGAAGAAGGACACGAATAACGGAAAAGATTTTTAACAATTTGTGTTCGCAACTTGTTACCATTAACCCTTTACCCTCGAGAGGCGACTGTTAGTCGTCAAATGATAGTTTCGCCAATTTTTAGGTTTTACTTAGTTTGTGTATTAATCAAACTCAGAGGTTAAATAGTCATATATGTAAATTTTAGTATATCACTAAACTGAACTAAATGACGTTTAATATAGGCGAATCTTAGTAAATATTTCGAATTTGAAAATCTTTGAAGCCACTACTATTAGACGACTAACAGTTACCTCTCAAGTGCAAAGGGTTAATATATGTAAATTTTAATATATGACTTAACTGAACTAAATGACGTTTAATATTGGCAAATCTTGGTAAACATCTAGAATTTGACAATTTTTGCAATTAGTATCATGAGGCGACTGTTAGTCGTCAAATGGTAGTTTCGCCAATTTTTAGATTTTGGTTAGTTTGTGTATTAGTCAGACTCAGAGGTTAAATAGTCATATACGTAAATTTTAGTATCCAACTTAACTAAACTAAATAAAGTTTAATATAAGTAAATCTTAGTGAATATTTCGAATTTGAAAATCTTTGAAATTAATTTCGTTAGACGATTAACCCTTTGCGCTCGAGAGGTGACTGTTGGTCAACAAATGATAGTTTCGAAAATTTTCAGATTTTGGTTAGTTTGTGTATTAGTCAGACTCAGAGGTTAAATAGTCATATATGTAAATTTTAGTATATCACTAAACTGAACTAAATGACGTTTAATATCGACGAAACTTGGTAAATATTTAGAATTTGAAAATTTTTGAAGTCACTATTATTAGACGACTAACAGTCACCTCTCTAGTGCAAAGGGTTAATATTTGTAAATTTTAATATATGACTTAACTAAACTAAATGACGTTTAATATCGACGAAACTTGGTAAATATTTAGAATTTGACAATTTTTGAAGTCACTATTATTAGACGACTAACAGTCACCTCTCTAGTGCAAAGGGTTAATATATGTAAATTTTAATATATAACTTAACTGAACTAAATGACGTTTAATATCGGCGAAACTTGGTAAATATTTAGAATTTGAAAATTTTTGGAATTAGTATCATGAGGCGACTGTTAGTCGTCAAATGGTAGTTTCGCAAATTTTCAGATTTTAGTTTGTTTATTAGACAGACCCGAAGATTAAGTAGTCATATACGTAAATTTTAATATATGACTTAACTGAACTAAATGAAGTTTAATATAGGTGTATTTTGGTAAATATTTCGAATTTGAAAATCTTTGAAATTAATATCGTTAGACGATTAACCCTTTGCACTCGAGAGGCGACTGTTAGTTGCCAAATGATAGTTTCGCAAATTTTCAGATTTTGGTTAGTTTGTTTATTAGTCAGATCCGAAGGTTAAATAGTCATGTATGTAAATTTTAGTGTACGACTTAACTAAACTAAATAAAGTTTAATATAAGTAAATCTTAGTGAATATTTCGAACTTGAAAATCTTTGTAATTAATATTGTTAGACGGCTAACAGTCACCTCTCGAGTGCAAAGGATTAACCACGTGCTCATCCAACTCTGATAAAGTATCAAGACGTCGTAATCGTATAATTGGCTGCTGGTGTAGGAGCATTTAAAAATAGATACGCACCATTTTAATTGGAATCATTCGTTATGAGCCTGCTTTATCGAGACGAATCTCCATTTAACGATAGATAACGTAAATGTACGACGGAAAGATTCTTCTCGGTTCGACGATTAGGTAGCACTTCGTGCTCAGGAATAAGGAACGGGAACGACTACGGAGAAATTCAAGCCGGCATGCAAATCATTCCCGAAGAGCGTCGCATATAAATATTCGACAATTTGCATTTTCCTCCCGGTGGCAGCCGTAGTACCGTCCCGGCCATTTCCAAGATGGATGCCGCCACTTTGCGAGATATACGCCGAAAGTTTTACTGCCCACTAAATTTCAACTAGCTTCTCTAGCTAGCTACATATATATTCTTATATACCCCGCCACGAAAAATAAGAGGAATACGACACTTGTTGCTCCCGTTAGAAAAACCTTTCGCTTTGGCACAGGTTCAACTTGAACAGAGATATTACGGCGACCAAGACCGATCCCAACCACCCTGGGAATCTTTTCCTAGATCGATTCGAATATTTTTCAAAAATTATCCCAGTAATGTATGTTAAAACCTCTGTTTGAACCAAAGGGTTTTGCACAAATATTTTTGAAGTTATACACTTTAAGAAAATTAAAATTCAAAAGAAATCGATTATTTCAAAATTCTAGACAGCAATGCTCCCTTAAGGAGAGTAGAAAAGTTTTGGATATCGCTTGTTTAATCAAGACAATCAGTCTCATCTCCTTTAAATAGTTACATTTCCGAACCGTCACTTATCCTTTTGAATCATCTGTCCTAAATCCTGAACCTTTACTCTTCCATCCAAGTATTCAGCCATCCCATACCTATTCGTCAACTCCTGGAACCCCTCTCTATTCTTGTTATACCTTTCTTACCCCACTACCCTAAATCCCAAGCCATGTACTGACTATTGACAAGACTGTTGGATGGAAATAAGACACTCAATTCTATAAAATTCATTTATTGTATACACCTCTTATCCGCTAACTTATATTACTTCTTACACTACAGTAGTCTTCACTCTAATGATGTCAGAATTTTTTCCGGAACCCCCGCGCTATTCCTTAGTTTTTTCCCCCTCTATTAGGGCCTCATTCTCTGTGTTCCACCAATCACATTTATCAAAGACAATATGAAATCTAGCAAAAACCTTTTCGTTACCAGCTACGACACAGTAGTCTCCGACTCATACTACGTAACGTGCTAGATTTTGTAACTTAAAGTTTCGTAGAAATAAACCATTTGAAAACCCCCAAACCTCGAAACCTAACGTTTTCGATCGAACCTCGTTGCAGGCACACGTTCGCATCGCGTCACCGCTAGTTGCGCTTAATGCGACTCCAGGTGGCCGTAAAGTGTGCACAATTAAAAATATTTTTATACCCCGGCTCGTGTCCGGCGGCCATTCGATCGTAAGAGCCTTTTTTTCCCGTTCCGTCCGCGCGACATATCCCTGAAACGAATGGCCACGATTTTATTGGCTTTCAGCGTTATATAGGAAGCCATAACGACTCGATTAAGCGGGACAGTCGGTGATTGCCGGTATAATTTGCCGAACAAATCGCGTCGCCGTAATCCTAGGCCCTGTCTGATCGCCTGTATCGATCATTCTGATTTAGCGATCTCCCGCCATCACGTGGCCGCCGTTGCGCGCGTTTGCATTATCGGCGGACAGAGGGCAGCGTGCACCTGCGTGCCGCCCTCTTTTGTATTGGAATCGTATTAATGGTTACCCTTGGTGGAGGGGATGGGTGGTTCGACAAGTGAACGAAATTATAGTTGTGTCCGGAATCTCGTTGAAATAGAGGGCGGAACTAAAGCGCGGGAAACCTGTTTTTCCGTTCATTAGAAACCCGACTGACGCGATTATGAAGCCCCGGTTGTATTCGACTAACGAGCGACATATCGTTTATTTCCGCCGATCCAGACCCCCCCAGAACGGCGTTTCTATTAATTCTCTCTTTAATCAAACGAATCCTACCGGATGGAGGCAACTGGAAATATATGGCTTGCGTATATATATACATATTGTCCGACTCGATCGAATCATCGATCGTTTCCCTATTAACAGACCCTGCTGCGCGGGAACCGGGCGAATTTTAATTACGCGCCTAGATTATTCTAATTACGGGGAAATGCCGACGAGTGCGCGTCAAAATTGATTCCTGAAATTCGTGTGCCACGTAGAAAATTGCAAGTAATTGTAGAGAAAATTATTTTATTATTATTATTTCTTTATTTACGAGCTTTACCTTTCGAGTGATATGGACGCATATGTACGTTTGACCACAGTTGCTCGGAGGGACTATGGACGCATATATGCGTTTGCCAATTTTTTGGATCTTTCGCTTACTGCACTGTACGAGTGACAATACTCCATCTCTAACCATAACGCGCCCTCCCTTCGAAGCACTTAGGCCAAGAGTATTCAGGGTTCAAAGGGTTAAAGTTATTTTACAAATACTGCGTTACATTGACTTTGAAACGACGAGAAAGAGTGGTCGTTAAATGTTTATTATAAGTAAAAGGTAATAACCAAAATTAAAATAGAAAGTATAGAATCAGTTTAAGCGAAGGGTTGATAATACAGACACGTAAGGGACTTTGAATATATTTGATGGGCAGTCCCCAAAACGCGGGCGCATTTTAATTACACGCCTAGATTACTCTAATTACTCGGAAATACCGACGAGTGCGCGTCAAAATTGATTCCCGAAACTGGTGTGCCTTCCCGTGGCGCCCCCTGTCGGGGAAAGCTTTTTCATTATTTTTCCCGGAACGCGACTCGCCCCCGGGGGTTGAGCGACGCTCCTCCGTGCTCGCGTCGCCGGTTGATGCAATTTTCGTAGCTTATCGTCGTTAATCGACGCACCGGGGTCCTCCTGCACGGCCGCGTTCTTCCGTTGCCCGGGGGGCAAGAGCGAGGTAAATGGAAAACCGAAACAACAGCGACGGTCGGGAGAAAAAAGAAAGGAAAACAGCCGCTCGAACGCGCGGCGCTAGGGAAAAACGGGCGGCGACGGCGACGAGGGGGGGGGTTGGTATATCCATCGCCAGCCGGTGCCTCGATTACTTCGCAATGGCGCAATCAACGCCGAGTGATCTTTATTTTCAACGGACCCCGGGACCCGCCCCGATACATTCGAACGGCCAGGTACTACAATTTCGCGCAAACGAGACAATACCGCCGCGCGGAGCTTCGTTACAACAGGGTGTGATTGTCGTCCCATCAAAGTGGACAGTTTACAGATGGATTGGAAGGCCGCTGGAAGCCCCATCTCGCCTGCGGATGGCACTTGTGCATATACAGGGGCGCAACTTCCCTCGATTGTTTCACTGAATTTTAGACGGTATTCACCGGAACGCCGCCGTGGCTCGCAGTGATTAATTACCACAGCTTTGTGCGGCCTGCTCGCACGGAGGCTCGGAAGCCGTAATTATTTGAAATATCGGCTCGTTCCGTGGGTGATAAACCGTGGGTGATTCTTATGAGGGGGGAGGGGATCGTATCGATTAAATAAAATTAACCGTTTGCGGTCGGGAGGCGACTGTTAGTCGTCGAATGATAGTTTCGTAAATTTTCAGACTTTAGTTAGTTTGTTTATTAAGGAGGTTAAATAATCATGTATGTAAATTTTAGTATATGATTTAAGTAAATTAAATGAAGTTTAATATAAGCGAATCTTAATAAATATTTCGAATTTGAAAATTTTTGAAAGTAATATTGTTTAGACGACTAACAGCCAACTTTCGAGTGCAAAGGGTTAATATTAATATTTTAGATGCGATAAGATGAGTTTACACGAGAATATGTACTGTTCAATACGACCAAATTCAACGCGTCAAATCTATTGGGTTGTTCGAAAAGTAATTTCGTTTTCTCCTAACACAGGGCTTAATTGTATTTTTTCATAGTCAACTTCACACTTAAGCAGCATGGTCCTTATATATTTTGACAGTATATATAGCAAGGTTTGCTTGTGAAAAGTTTCGATTGATTCTACCCAGTAGTTTTTGGTTGGTGCCCTATCAAATATGGAAAGTAAAAAGCAACATTTTCGATATTTTTCACTTTTTTACTATCGAAAAAGTAAAAATGCTGTCCAAGCAAGGAAAAAATTATCCGTTGTGTATGGAGAAGATGTATTGACAGAACCCCAATGCCAAAACTGGTTTACAAAATTTCGATCCGGCAATTTTGACGTTGAAGATGCACCACGTTTCGGAAGGCCAGTTGAGGCTGCTGAAGACACAATAAAGGCATTAATTGATGCAAATCGGCGAATAACAACTCGTATGATCGCTAAGAGATTAACCCTTTTAGTGCCGGAGGCCGATATATCGGCTCTTGATGCACTGGCGAGAAGTGCCAGAGCCGATATATTGGCCCGCGCCTTGTAGCGCTTTACTATTCGAATTGTAGAAGAACTCTATCTCAAAATAAATTTATAATACGTTACAAATGGTCTAATTTCATCACAAGAGAATTAAAAAGAATAGTTTTTCGTTTTAACTCTTTGTGGACGACGAGTCTTTCCTATCGTTTGAAGCTAACGAAATCTAACATAAGTACCACGTACCTTTGAATTATTTTTTATTTTTATTATGTAGTATTATTTATCTTGTTACAAAATACATTGGAAATGCAAAGTATATACTTTGTAATAAATGGTCTATATAAAATTATGATGAAAAGATGACTTTTTGTATGTGCAAATACGTTTTGTAAGAGAGAACTCAACTTTTACTTTCTTTATGATCTTTTATACCTTTGTTATTTATATAACTTTGAATGAATATAGAAAAACTAGTATCATTGTTTTGTTCTCTATTTCATCCTTAATATACTGCTTTTTGAATCATGTAAATATTGTTTCTTGTTTGGTTTTTATAAGCATTTTCCCAAACCCTAGTAAAACCGTGAAATTCGGCCGGTTATTCTCGCATAGGCACCTCTTTTTCGCCTGGCACTAAAAGGGTTAAATTTATCGAATTCGACCGTTCATGATCATTCGAAACGTCTAGGTTTAATCTCAAAGCTTGAAATATCATAAAAAAAAAAAAAATGAAATTACTTTCCGAACAACCTAATATTTTGCGAATCACCACACTTGGGTCCTATACCAGGATCAATCGCACATTCGATCAGTTCGAAAAAAAGAGAAATGATTTCCGCCAAACATACCTAACTCAGTTTTTCCATCGCGAAGGGTTACCTTCGTCGACCTCTCCTTCAAAGATCAATGCCTCGCGCCGACAAACGCGTTCCACCATCGCGCGCCCTTCATTTTTCCGTCAGCCGGCATTACGGAAGTATGTAAAACGGCACCGGTTCGTCCCTGCGGCGGGAAACACATGGATAACGCGTCAACCCGAAGAGCACCCGTGTTGTAACCGTGAACTTCTCTCCTCTCCGTCCCTCTCTCTCTGTACACCGCTTTTTCTCTTTCGTTCCCGCAATTACTCAGGTGTAATTGCGTTCCGACCCCCGTGTTCGGCCCGTGCACAGACTCGCGCGGGGAAAAAAAACGAACGCTACGTGTCACGCGTATACATACACGCGTACACTATGTGACAAAAGTTTGGGACCTCCGAGTTACATCCACGTCAAATCCTTAGGTGATATTTTCGTCAATTTTATGGAGATTATCCCCTTAACACTATTTCTACCACGACCGGTCAAATGATATTTTCTTAAATTTCGATTAGAATTTCATATACACAACGTAATTTATCGCCTTTAAACTTTAGACTTTTCCGCAAATGTACGTATAATACATTTTTCAATATTCGCTTAATATTTATTTTCTGAGAAAAATTTGCAGTCTGTCTTACGTGGGAATGTCGCAGTAGGAATAGGTATTCGAGACAATTCGAGCGACAATAAAATTTACAATACAATAAAAATTTTGATTATTTTTGTATTTTTTTAACACTATTCCTACCGACATTTCACGTATACCTATTCCTACCGCGATTTTCCCACGCAAGGCAACTACAAATTTTTCTCAGAAAATAAACAATGAAAAAAGAAGCGAATATTGGAAAATGTATTATACGTATATCTCAGAAAAAGTCTAAAATTTAAAGGCGATTCAATTACGTTGTATCTATGAAATTCTAATCGAAATTTTAAAAACGGTCATTTGACCGGTCGTGGTACGAATGGTGTTAATTTTCTTGCCAAGTCAACGTTCTAAATTGTGTTTTTCTTGCATTTAAAGAAATTGACATTTTTTGGCCGGTGATTTTTTAAACAAAACTGTGCATTAAGGAGTTAATAATTGCAAAGATTAGTTCTTCTTAATGCAGAGTTTTGTAAAATATTCATGATCTTGCTTTGAAGCAAGTCAAACACAGTAATGTATGTAAATCGCTAATAATAGCTAATAAACCGCTTAACCCTTTGACTACGGCAGACTTTGGCACGCACTGGCCGAATTCACTCGCGACGTCCACTGGGTACGGCGAAATTTTTCGTTAGACATGCATTTCTGAGGAAGTATATTAAACTATTCAAAATACTGTAATTTGAAAATT
>JAOPTO010002172.1:0-221837 GCA_033822845.1 Tetrapedia diversipes
GTTCTTTCATCGATTCAGTAGTATGCTTTCAAAAGCATCTGTTCTTGTGAAAAAAGGACAGAGCTTCTATTGAAATTCTCTTTAAAAAGTCATAACAAAATTTTTGAAAAAATCGTTTTATATGTGTATAACACGTAATAAGGGTAACAAGTTTCACAATAAAAAGTTGCGATTCGTTAGAATTTGCTATTCAACAGTGAAGCGAAGTCATATTCTATTTACATATGTTTCGGTAATGTAGCTGCGCGATTTAACTCTCGGTGTCCCCAAAAACCGAAAAATCACGCAAATAAAACCATAAACAAGAATTAAATTTGCCAAAACCAAACTGAAAATATTACATTACCCATGGAATAACGTTCACGCAGACACCATGATATCGAAGTGACAGTCAGTAAATTAATATCAAGTGTATGATATAAAATCAACTTAAAGTTAAAAGTCACTCAACGAACAGAAGAAATTTATTTGAAAAAAGCTTGGATCAATTTTTAGTCACCAAATTTGAGTGGTTGCTATTTTTAACGACACGAAGAATTTAGATGATTATTAAATGTACTTTTGACTGTTCCTAAAATAATAGGAAGCAACATAAAGGCATATATATGAATTAAAAATAAAAAAAGTAATAAGCAGATAATACCTTCTCAAAAACAAGTTTATTCAGCAATATGAAAAACTTAAATGACCGTGATTTACTAATATCTACTCCCGAAAACGTATTTTCCTACCATCAAAAATTTTATTAAAATTACTAATTAACGTTTCACAATATTCAATTTACATGAATTACAGGATAACAAAAACTATGGAAACACTATCGACCATCTTATTTATATGCAACTATGCAATGATTATCATATAGCTTCTCCATACGTTTTTCTTAGTACAGTTGACGTACAGTAACTCATGAAAGTATTCGAACGCTCGCTACTGATATATTTAACAAAGAAATATGTAGAAGATTAAACAATTAGGAAATAAACAGTGAAATATTATTGAGAGAGAAAATTGCTGAAATATGGATTCCCATGGACGTAAATGTTACACAAAAATTAGTGCACTGCATAGAGGATCGAATCAGAGCTGCTATTAAAGCCAAGGATGAAAGAACTAAATATGAATACAACGTAAAATATAGAAATAATGACAAATAATGCATGCGATCCCTTTTTTGCACATCTCTACAATGAATGTTCTCTAACTTTTATAGATATTATACAATTGACTTTAAATTTTTATATATAATATTAATACTTTCCTTTTAATATATTTACAACAATACCTTAAACAATAAAGTTTAACACATATATTTTTATTCTTAAAGATGTCAGCAGCGAGCATTCTTATTATTATTTAAACTGTTTCTATACCTGTACTAAATTTTAATTATGAATCTTCATAGATTTACAAATTTAAGAAAAAAAGCACGGATCACCTAACAGAGAATGATCAAAGTTTTAGGCTTCTCACGATCACAGGCTCTTATTCAGCACCACACAGATCAGAGAAGCTGAAATTATCAGTTATCTAACTTTTCAATTAACTTCAGTCGTACGCTACTAAAACTGTCCCGTCCTGTGTCTCCCGTGCAACTTCGACGAGCTCTTATAATTAATTAGACAAGCATTTAATTTGATCAGGCTTTAAGCCGCTAATTATCTCGCAATTCTCGTACGTAATTCAAGTTTTCTCCCGCGTAGTCGGTGGCTGCCTCGAGAATCTAATTGGCTACCTCAGCGCATGTAGACCAACCAAGTTAAGACCGATTAATAATTTAACAAATTACGGCTTGAATGAAACAACCTCCTCTCCGTTTCCGGCAGCAAAATATTTTTTATTTCTACCCGTCATTGCATCAACATCCAGTTGCTTGCATAATTATTGGAAACCTGATCGAAGAACGTGATGTGCATCGATTATGGATTGTAATTAGTGCTGTGCGAGAACTCAAAAATATCGGGAAACTGATAATTTAATCGGGTTGGGTCGGATTTCCGAAAATATAGAAATTTCCGAAAATTTCGAAAACCCGGTTCCCGTTTCTGTAACGACTCAGCAATACTGTATAGTAGTATGCAAAATGAATAAACAGGCAGAAACACGTTTGTTTATATCACACTGGTGGAAAGAATTCACGAAACAACAATTTTTCAACATCTCTTATTCCTATTTATTAAACCAAATTTACGTTTCTGTATAGAATACAGGTTTCTACAACTAAGTCGCAGACTGTTCTGATTCCATGCAGGAAAATACAGCTTTGTGTAATTTTGTCGGGTTTTTGTATATGATTTTGATGGGGTGAAGGTGACCATTAGTAATCTAGTAAGTAAGATTGGCCCTTGACCTATTCAGACCTTATGTCCAAAGTAAAATCAGAATGATTAAAGGTAGAATTTCCTGCACATGTCAGATGCTAGTAATTGACACTGTATCAGACACATTAGCACTGAAACGATAGAAAGCACTGTTCTGTTTCCTTGCAAGCGATGTTTGACGCTGCAGCGCACAGTGGACCAAAACGGCTATTTGGCCGCGAAAAAGTTAAAAATCCTGACTATCTCGAATAATTTAATTCTTGGTTTCATTAAATTCATAAATCTTTGTAGATCTTTGTTCGATGCTTCATTTATAAATAAATATTGTTTAAATTGGGTAATTTTTATGCCAAAGTTGGCAATTTTTACCGTCTTTAAAAATGCTATTTATTATCTTATATATCTCTTAGTAGAAACCGATGATGTTAACGTACAGTTATTATATGTTTCGTAGATTTTGTACAAGAAAGTATATACTTTATTTCCGTAATAAAAGGATTTCAGAAAGATTATCACATCTTCGAATTACATGTGCCAAAATATAGCGATTTTTTTGTTTATTCATCATAGTTTTTAAAGTAGAATTTATCGCACTGGTTTAACTTAGTCAAAATTTTAACACTAACTTACAGCTTAGGCTTAGTTCTAGAGATTCTATTAAAATCAGTTGCTACTTTCTACTACCTTTAATGTATTATAACACTGAAGTTAGTGGGCAACCTACGAACCGCTACCTATATACAATATTAATCTCGTCTGTAATTTAGCTATTTTAAACTGATAATGAGAACCGAGAAACATATCAGAAATGCATCATTATGAAATTACAACATTTCTCTAATTTTTCTCATTAACATCATTGTTTTCTACTAATTGTAAGAGAAACACAAGCTAATAAATAGCATCTTTAAAGACGGTAAAAATTACCAACATTGGCATAAAAATCATGCACTTTAAACATTTATATACAAATGAAGCTTCGGTCAAATATTTATAATAATTTACGAATTTAATGACATGGTCTAGATTTTGGACTTTTTCGCGGCCAGCAGCCGTTTTCGTTCATTATGCGTTATGTCTGCCCATGTCTAAATTCGCCTTGTGTTCAGTGTCGGAATTCGTAAGACACATCAGGATGAAGTACGTTACACGCATGTTTTCTAGTTACGTGCAGAAAATTCCACCTTTACACCTTATCGTACCTTCGTTGAACAGACAGGTACGTCCTTCTAGTAACTCAGAGTCAACGGCATCTTGGTCATTCAACAAAACTCGAAGTATCCGGTGTGACTTTTGATAGAAGCTATTCTTAGGAAATCATTAGAGAAATATCATAAAGGTGCGAGTTGCTTGTTATGGAATCTTGATCCTTCAAGCCTGGGCGTGTATTTTGAATGTTTTTCTTACACATCATCGTCAAAGAGGAAGAGGAAATCGCATTGCTAGTATCGTGTTACAAATGAAGGTATGGAAAGAGGGTACATATTTTCCCTGTGTTTGCACTTTTATGCTGCGCTCCTATGAACATTTTCTACGCGGCTTCAACACCTTGATTATGTTGTAGCTGCTACGAGAAATTCTATAATGAACGAGTCTCTTGTGATACTTCCTTTGAAGCGCTATCTGAAGAGGTTTCTCTGCACTTTTTTTTCTCTATGCGTTTCATTCGTTCCTTTGCAAGTACATTATTTCGCCCTCGTGATTTTATATTTGAAATCCAAGGTGGTGGCAATGAATTCTGTAAGCTGACTTTGATTTTTATTCTCACAATGTGTTTTACGCAATATAGAGTAAGGTTGCTCAAGTCGTACCCCTTAAGGAAAAATCCGCATAAAACTTAGGATTTATCGAATAAATAGAAATTAAATGTGTTATTTAAAGCTTGCGTTAATATGGTTGTTATTTATTGTAACGAAATTGGAAGGTCTATATGTTTTCATTTAAAATAAGCTATATTTTTAAAAACCTACATTGGCACGCATAAATAATCGTTTTCCTAAGTCGTACCACCCATAGCCTAAGATGTACCTAAGAATTCAATAAAGCAACAATAATGTTTAAAACGTACTTTTCATTTATCTGTTTGTATAACACATGTGTATTCAGTTAGTACAAACATTACACACAAATTTTTTTTATTCTTTTTTCAACTTCAGCGCATAAATCGTGAACCCATGATTTGCATTTCAAGCATTTAATCATGTTTTCCTCCCGATCTTTTCCATAAATAAAACAAAACCAATCACTTTCCTTCTTTTTAATGTTTAATGCCAATTTTTTTTTATTCTTCCTTTTGATTCTTACGTTTCTTTTATTTACCGCATTTTTTATGTTTTCTTTATTCCGCGTTGACGTTATTTCAACTGATGAGGCAGAGCATCCACGGAATACTTTGCTATGATTTATTATAGGAATAGGAGCTAAGATATTTAATTGCTGTTGTATTTGGTTTGTAGGCGTGTCCGTTTCTTCCTCACGGATTTTTTTAGTTTCTTGTGTAACCACTGCAGAAAGCTCTTCTTGATTACTGGTGTCCAACGGAGGAGTGCCTAAAGAGTCCTTAATCACAAGTGTAGGAGCGCAAAAATCATCAAATTCATGCCAAACTTCCTAATCCCCAAAAGTAGCATTACTGGCACGCTCGTGTCACAAATGCCGATGAAAAACTTCCCGCAGCTGTTCCGTAGGACGGAACAGTACTGGTACGATTTAGGAACCTCATACCGGGACGACTTAAGACACGACACAAGTTACATTTAAAAGTAATGCAACTTAACATTAAATAAAATTAATACGATTTCATTTCGACCAAACGATTATGTAAATTCTTCTGAATTTATATCTAAGAAGTAACACAATTTTAACAATAATTAATGTGCAAAATTAGCTACCAAATATAGGCAGAAAATTATAAGAAAATTGAAATAAACTTATCTGATCAGATTGATTTATAACGAGGCAGATTTACGGCAGAAAATGAAATGTAAAACATTTGATTGACTCAAATGTATATTTTATTGCGGTTGTATGCGCTGTTATCGCTGTAGTTCATTCAAAATTCAGGTGGTACGACTTAAGCACTGGTACGACTTGAGCAACTTTACCCTACTAATATCAGCTTACTATTATCGATCAGAATTACCTGGTATTTCTTTCACGCGAACGAAAGCTTCAGTTTATAATCCTTGAGAACAGATACTCAGAAATTAATGTACTTGTACTGTGACAGTATAATTATACGATCAACCGAAAGAAGAAACAAATTTCTTCGACAAATAATTACGGTAAGACGGCAGATATTCATCAGATGGTCATCATACACCCTTCCGTCTCGGCTTAATTATTCCGCTCTTAGATGAGTACGCTACAAATCGACTTTCCTGTTATAAAATTCTAGTATCGCAATACGAGATCTCACAAGAATATACATCACGTTACTGGCACAATAAAGCGGATTCCAACGTCCTGCGGTTTAATATTTAAATCTCTCTCTCGCCGGTAGTATCCAAGCCGGAAATATTTACAGTATCATCTCCCTAGTCTAGAATGTATTATTATTATTGTCGATATACGGCTGTGGAACGAATGGTATTTGGGAAACAGAAATTTACGAAAGGAATGAGAATGAACGATGCAATTCCTTCCGGATGCTTCTCGTCATACCACGATGTACCGTAACGGACACACTGCCATGTTATTCTTACACAAACATATATTATGTGTATTGCGCCACTGAGAATAAACTGAAAATAACTCTGTTGGTAAAATAAAGTAGACTTCAAATAAAGAAACAAAAGTATATGTGTTACTAATCTAACAGGCGGGAAACAGAGTAATATTATATATGTATATAAAATCGTCTTTATGATTAATAATGCAATAGCACACTATTTTTTCAGATTACAGAATATCACTGTTGCGGCAAATAAATTTGATGGTCGCTGCTTGCTGGATTTACTTCCCCATTCAGTTAACCCGAGCTAGTTGTCGGTCAAGTTCGGAACCCTGATGTTCAGATGGAGCGGATATTTTATTCAAATTAAATTTGCGATCGACATGAGTTCTTTGTGTTACGACACGCGCTAGTTCCTCTTTTACGTTCTTTTTCTTCTCCAATTTTGACATGTTGCATATCCCCAGAAGAAGAAAAGGCCTTGCTTAGATTGGGATGTGTCAATCAATGGGGGTGGAATCCGATGCACTGACGAGTTGCTTGAAGCTAAGGAATTTCTCAAAGGGTGGGAGCACTGTTCCTGGGCCGCATATAAAGCACCCACACGCACTGGCCCTATGATCCCTGGTCAATACCTTCTTGACCCCAAACGTGTTAATGTTATAAACTAATAAAGTGCAGCTGGAGCCAGGAAGGTTTCGAACTATAACAAAATAAACTCATTTACTTCTTGCTGCATCCCCGACAATCTCATTGAGGTCCAATAAGTTCAAACTGATTTTTCAACTGTTCAGATCGTGTAAAAAATATTGGAAAAATTCAGTGAAATACGGTAGATACCCGTATAACTCAGTTAAAATGTTACGAATGTACGAGAATTTTTCGCGCAAAACGCTTATAATGTACACTAACACGATTGGATGGTTATTGCCACACCAACTTTTACTTTCTATGACCGCGTTAAAAGCAGAAAAAGTCAGTAACGGTTAGAAAAACAGAGTAGTGCTTAACGAAAGCTGATTTAATTTTTAAGCATAGAAAATTCTTGTATTTTATTATGTCGCGTTATTATTATGTGATAACTGTAGTCTTAGTTTCTTTGGCGTGTTATAGGAATCCGTATTGTAAGAACTCGCGTTATACGAAAGTGTAATGTACACTCAAGTATACTGGTTAAAGCTGTAAAACTCGGATATTCGAGAAGAGTAGAAAAAGTCATATATTTGTTATTAATTTGCGATGTACTAATAATAAAAATCAGTTCTTTGTCTTGGATTATGGAACACCCTGTGTAACATTGCAGGTTTCAACGCCTTTCACTCATGGCCACTGTAGATAGTTTTACCATGTCATTTCGTCTTAACGTCTCTACTCTCGTGTCACATCTTCTTCTGCCTCACACTGGTGCACACTCACTTTCATACTGTCAACATTACCGGGTCTTAATTACAGTAGAGCTTCCAGTAGAAGGGGGACATAAGTGTTCGAAAAAAGGAATTTCGGATAATAGAACACTCACTATCTTTATACTACATTTCATTTATTCAAATGGAAATTAATAAAATTATGTTTGCTTCAATATTTAAAGGTCCTACATCCTGCTAAATTACATATTGCTTTCATTACGAGTCACTCCGTAATGTTACGTTCTTTTTGTATTTCAGACTGTGCTATATTTCTATACGTTTTCGCTTGCACTAACGTAAGCAGTCATTGTCAGACTATCAACATTTATTTATCCAAACATAAGAAAATATATATTCTACACATATTCACAAGAAGAAAAGGTATCTATCGTCACATGACATTGTATTCGGATAATAACGGAACGTGCGGATATTAGGATATTCGGATAATAGAGTTTGGGTACGGGTCTTATTCATCGCATCGATCTCAGTGAAATAAGAAACTTGCTTTTAGATAATCTTCCAGCGAAGCATTCTGCACCTTTAAACGATCCATTTTCCCTCCTTTGCGGCTGCTCTGAGCTCGTCTACGCAATTATGTATAGATACAATTTGCAATTAGAAATTCTTCGTTTGGAACACTTTAAAAAGTATCAGCCCGATCATCATATGAAACGAAACTGACGGTCAGCGGTGACACTTAAGGACAGAGCTATGAAAAGTTCTTCATACATTTCTCTGCTAGAGAAAGCTGCAACGCATGAAGTTTGCCTGTTCGATGGAACAAGTTTTCCGATGTATACGGTGTAAAGTTGATGTCAGGAGCAGAAAATTGGCTCGAGGAGAATGAAATATTGTGAATGACTTTTGAAAGAAAAGCAATCGCTTTTATGACAGTTACAGACAGAAAAAGGATTTTAGAAAAGTGGATATTGTAATTTTTTTGATTTTAATTATGTTGTTTATTTATTTGTAGCTTTCACGTTATACATATTAATATCGGAAAATAATAAAATAATTTATACTGCTTCTTTCATTTCCAAATATAAACATAAGTGGCGGGGTTTAAGTTTTCTTTCGAGAATCAAACCATCTCTTTTGAAGAGAGATGAATAATAAACATATTTTATATTTGGAATTAAAATTATTTATACTCCATACCTTTTATTCGTTTCTTACACATTTTATTCACTTAATCCTGTTTAATACTTCACGCTTTTATAGAATTAGTGGCGGGTAGAGCATAACAAGAACAAGGTCCTTCGAGCCGGATAGAGGAAAGAGTGCGATAAAGTAAGCGTCAACAGACACTGAGACAGTTAGATAGAAAGAATAACAACAAGCGGACACAATAGTAACCCCAACAGGGGAGGAAATTCACGTTCCGAGAGCGATGAGGACGTTGCTTTTGCAACTGAACACGAGTATCGCGTCTTTCTCGAACGTGATTACTAACCTGAAGAAGAGGGGGAAGGCGAACCTTACTGTTCCCGTATTACGCAAACGATGCGAAACTCTGGAAAAAGAGTGGAAACAGGTAAAAAGTTGACATGGAGAGTTGCTCTCCATGCTGACCGATGATGTGGCAGAGTCCATTTCGTACTTTGCCAATGATGAGTTCGCCGTGGCTCAGGAGAAATTTGAAGATGTTCTCGATTTCGTGGTGAACGAAATCGGAAAGCGATCTCCCGCGTCGGGATCTTTCTCAGAGGGCAGACCAACGTCCGTACCCGATGCGTTACAGGGAATGCCGATCAAGCTGCCGGAACAAACGATTCCGAGATACAGCGGCGATCCGACTGGATGGGAAAATTTCGCAGATTTATTCTCCGCTGCAGTGATACGCAACCGAATGCTGTCAGATAGACAGCGGTTGCAGTATCTGAATTCGTGCTTGGATGGCGAAGCACTTGCAGCGATCTCAGGGTTCCCTATAACGGATCAGAACTTCCAACCGGCTTGGGAAGAGCTGCGAGCACGTTTTTACAATAAAAACGTCATCATTTCGACCCTTTGACGCCAATGCGAGCATTGAAAGTAATACGCTAGGGCAATCTGGAGAGCATCCAGCAGGTGACGGTAAAAGTGAAGCAGTCGCTAGCCGCTTTGCGCAATTTTGGATGCGAATCCACAACTGGAATTCCGTTGTTGGAGAATTCGATAATCCAAAAAATGGATTCAAATTTAAAAGAAATTTAGGAAAGATTGCGCAAAGATCCGAAGGAATTCCCAAAATGGGACGAATTATGTACGTTCCTAACAGACTTGACGACGCCTTTGTTGGTAGACAAGGTGAAATGTAAACAAGTCGACAAGACAATGAAAACAGCTGACTCATACAGGCGGACTCAAAAGTCGCAACTTCATAGTCATAACGCCTCAGTTGAGCAGCCGTTGAACGATATGCAGCTCTGCACTCTATGCAAAGGATCGCACAAGCTACTGAGTTGTCACCAGTATAGGAGACTTAGTGCGAAAGAGAAGTATTTGGTATTGAAGACAAACCAATACTGCACGCTATGTCTCTCACAAGAGCATAGCATCTCTGATTGCGAGAGTGACGTGACCTGTGATGAATGCGGAGGGCAACATCACAGGACACTACATTTCGGGACCTCCTTCAAAAAGGGCTTCAAAAGAGAGCCATGAGCAGGAATGATCCCGAACACAAAGAACGGTGTAAAAGAGAGTTCCTCTCAAGCACCGAAACCAAAAGATGAGTGACAATTAAAAAGTCCTCGCTTTGGGTAAAATTGCATCCACCTTAGTAGAAGCTCGTCGTGGCACACGGGGCCTCCAAAAGGTCAGACGGCTCAGCCGCACGCAGACAGGAGAAACATCCCCATGCACGACAATCTCGCACAAGCGGGGTCGAAAACGACGAGCCGTGGATTTCCACGGGAAGGATGTCGAGGCTGACTCGGTGGAGTAAGGCGGAAACAGAATGGCCTGCAATGTCAGTTTCCGGCGAAGCCGAGGAAGAAATAACGAATCGCCCACGCCTATTCAGCGTCCACTAGGAAAAAGTAGAAGTTTCTTCTCCGCTTTTCCAAGTGGAGCAGACTATTACGCGTGACAGTGTACTGCGTACGCTTTTTTAAGGGGTTGTTAGACGACAAATCGTTGGATTCTTCGATTGGCCTCAAATTATACGAAATTGCAAACTGCATTGTAAAGGTTCGTTTCCCGTCGTGGAATTCCTGCCACTATGTCTAGTGACAACAGAACCAACTTAGTAAGTGCAAAGCGAGAATTGATGCGAAAATTTTAACGCAGATATTAGTTGCATGAAATGCGCAACAAATGCAGTGGAATTGGCATAAACTGAAAGTTTAATCCTCCCAGTACGCCAAATTTCGGTGGAAGACAGGAAGCTGGAATGAAATGGGCAACACCAACCTAAAACACATAATCGGAGGCTTTACGCCTACGATTGAAAAAATGCGAACATTGCTTTGCAAAATCGAGGCGAGAGTGACTTCGAGACATATCGCACAGTTAGCGATGATCCGAACGATTATGCGGTACTCACACCAGGACACTTTCTGACGGAAGAGACGCTCAGCACTCTCCTATGGCCATCAATGGGAAAGGAATCCGTGACGCACCTAAAGTGTTGAAGAGCAATCCAGAAATCCCATGAACAAACTCTGGAGACACTGCACAAGAGATTATCTCACCCAGCTCCAGAAACGTTAGAAGTGGTCATCCACCGAAAAACCAAAAAGAAGGCGACGTTGTGCTGAAAGAAAACACGGACAAGGAAGGAAATGTTCGAGTGGTCAAGGTACGTACAGCGAAATCAAGCTACACTCGGCCGATTACGCGGATGTGTAAGCTACCCGTAGACGACCTTCCACATATACACAATGAAGATGCTCGATGACTGGATCGCTTCAAATAAGTAACAACAAGACGGTTGATCCCTCTAATTATCAAGCAAGAGTGAGAGAGACAAAAAGATAATACAGCTCCTTTGTCTAATCTACACTCTTCGAGGGCTCCTGAAACCTGCGGGAAGCGGGCAGGGTGTGTCCTCTTAAATACAGTTACCGAAAACGCGATCGTCAGTCATTTTTAAAATTCTCACGAGCAATAAACGCCGCAAGCATGGAGACAAGTATGGAAATAGTGCAAAAACTAGAATCCTGTAACCCGGAAACCGGGACACCAGGGGAGAGGAAGGCTCTACAGATAGACAAGGCAACCTCCACCATTCTGGACAAGAGGGACAGGGCAATGGACACCGGGGGAGCGGGGTTCACAATTCAGATTGGACCCCCCGTAAACCTCGTAGTCCTATGGGTGCTGAACAATATTCCGAAAAAGACGCGGAGATACCGGTGTCCCACAAAGGAAGGGCGTTACCTCCTGAAGTGGGACAGGGACGGCACCCTGATTAGCCTAATATATAAAAAGAAGGCTCAGCCCAGGGACGCCGGTGTGGAGGGAAAGGTAACAAACACACGTGATGGAAGGTCCACGGACCCTGTGCCCTCCACTTCGGAACCAGCCCGGCCGACGAAGACGGAGAAACGACGGGTAAACCGCCGCCCCGAGCCGGTTGCGGACCTCACTCGGATCGCGGAGGTCTTGAGAGATCTCTGCCAAAGGACAGGAGCCGGCCAGGAGAACAAAAAAACTAAGCGGCCAAGAAAGTGAGTCATTTATTTTACTTAACTTACTCTCTTACATCTCTCACTTGTATGCCTTTCTCACGGTCGGTAGAGTTCGCGAATTTCAATTTCGGTTGCATGCTACGTAAGACCCCTCAAATTTGTTGCGCGATTGCGCAAGGGGGGCGGTATGTTAAAAAAGGTGCATTTCAGAAAGAGTTTCGGGCGATATCGCACATAGCGACGTCCCTGGATTCGTGACCTCTGATTTGTACATAATTAAACTCAACGATAATCGGACAGCGTTTAACGGCGGATTCAGTAAACATCGACGTGGCCTTGACTATTGTCGCTCGAGGACATCGAGTCGCAAGGCAGAAAAAAGATGCTTAACGAGTCTCTAACGCCCATGGCTCGTCAAATTCGAAATTGCGACTAACGTTTCGAGAAAGGGCGTTTCTGTATGCGAGTGAGAGAGAAAGAAATACTTCTTCCGCGAGGTATTTAATACCGTGTGCACGCGGATGAAGGAGATTCCGTTTTAAGATTTCGCTTAGCGAAGAGCAGTCGGTCGATATATTTTTCGTTACACTGAAAGACAACGAGTCACGGAGTAAAGTTTGTCCGGTTGCAAGGTACGATAATATTACAATTTTCGTAGTTACGTGCATTGATCACACTTGCGGGAGATTCTAGAATTGGACGTGGCTTTCTCTAATTCTAGATTCATGCATTCTGCATACCGCAGCTCCGTGATGTCGGTGAACAAACATGAGTTGCTTATGGTTCACCAGCAAAACAACACCTGAATTCCTTTGGACAAGAGGAAAGAACAGCCGACGATCTCCGATTTTTGGAGCTCGCCGGTGACGGTGATAATCACCTATTGCTGTCCCGTGTATCCCTGCTGTCCTTATTCGTGAAGCATTAAGTGGATGCACGCCCCAGCCGCGATGTGAATGCTACACTGGAGGCACTCTGCAGTTTCTGCAAGTCCATGCACCTAGTCACCATGGGACTACGCATTGCGCGTGTCCTTACAACGCACACGCAAGGGGAACGAACGGAAGAGGACGTTGTGTGTATTGCGACAGAATCGTCTATTGCATAGGCGAGTCGAATATACACATAAGAGAGTAGATCCTCAGTATTCACCGAGACGTGGTCTAAACACACAGACACGTCGGATCTATATGTGTTGAAGCATCGCGATGCTCACACTTAATCTCTTAACAGATTCATTACCGACATAAGGAGTCGTCGCAATCTGGCTTATCGCCGTGTAATAAGGCGACGACTCGGACTTTGAAAGAGCAAATAAACATTAATATTAAATACGGTCCACAATTGTTCGCAGGTGAAGCATCTGACTTGACCAGCCGGATCTCTGGGTAACCACAAGGCCAGGATCTTTTCTTCGGAAGACGAAGACAACTAATTGAATATATTTTCAATCTGTAATTTTGTATATAAATGAACGGTGTTCCGGACAGGAACATCAAAAGAAATACAGCTCAGCGTTGACATAATCGAAATCCTTTATCGATTTCACTCTCCCTCCCCGAGCTCTTCGTAGACTGGGAAATTTATTTTTTAATATAAATTTTCTCAGTCAAATTACGAACAAGGTTTTCTTTTTACACATAAAATGGTTTTATTTAAAACACGACTAATCACATTCGCTTCTCCACGCAGCCTGATTCGCTCGCTACAATCTTTCACCTGCTAGACTTTCTTTCCATTTCGCGCTTCGTTCTCTGACTCAATCATCGAGAATCACGCGCACCACATACTTTCTTTGTCTCATCCGCGTTTACATCAAAGATTCATACCGCTCGCATGATTTTCGACCGCTCACTCCACACACACACCACGCACACCGATCGCCTTGTTTTCAATCTTCAACACTCTCACGCATTCTTACGCTCAGCTATCCCCTCACTCACACATTCACCACCTCTACAATATCTAAACGAAAATTATTTAATTGTTGCAAAAAAGTTGAGAAATTGAAAACCTTTTGGTTAGAATCTATACATTTTGATCGACACTGTGATTGCGTCACATTGAATTCGAATCTTCCGTTATCTGCTATGAAGGTGAGCTGAAAAAAGTGTGGACGCAGACAGTAGAAAACGAGGAAACTAAATAAACACAGAAAATCGAGTTAGTTCAGGGTTAGTTGCACCGATGTTAACGAAGCATTGAAAACATTTCATCGACTCGAGCTCGTAGAATCCTTTTTTTCGTCGGATGCGTTAAATGCACTGCGCAAAGGAAATTGCTAGGCCCATCTACCTGTAAATTTGTCACGTTCGGCATGTACGGGAATCTGGAAATAACTGCTACACGGCGCGCACGAACGAGTTAAATTATATTGTTTTCACATTTCCAACGAATAACATGTATTAAATATAAAAAGTAATTTAAGTCACGTTGCTGTTCGTTATGTTAAAGTATTTAAATCAATCGAAGGGTAATAACGTAGAACAGAGCTTCTGGAAATTAAAAACCTAGAAAAATTAAAAATAGATCTGCCTCATTAAAAAGGTTTGTAGGAAAGAGTTACACAGATATTTTTGAAGCTTTACTTAATCTAATTGAGAAGTAGATTTAATGAATTAAAATTTGACACGCTTATTAAGAGATATTATTCCGCTTTATATTTTCCACCAAATAAAGTAGGATTACTGAACTGTATATCCTACTTAATGAACTAATGTTTCGTGTTTCATTAAGTTTGTCTTTAATTTCAGCTACTTTATACTTAATAAAACGCATCGAGTGGGAGTTTTATTATAGATAAAGAAGATATTACATGTTTATTTTATAAGCGTAGTTTATCAAACTAAACCGAATAAAGGGAGTTAAATTTTAATGAGATGCAATGATATTTTGCGAGAGCAGTAATCTTGTAAACCTGTTGGAAAAGGACATGAAAACAGATGGTTTATAAAAGAAAAAGAAGTTAATTAATATCCGATGATTATGCCAAGTAAGCATACATTCTCTAAAATCAATATTAATAGAACTGTGAGGAAATACAATGCTAACATTTGATATCCAAGCATTACGTTCTGATAAATTAACTCCTTTTCTTTAATTCCTCAACGTTGCATTACTTAACCTAAATGCTGTGTAACGTAATTCTAATAAAATATCAAATAATAATGTGAATCATTAAAACAAATTCTCATAGTTGCTGAATTCTTCGAGCAACATTATAGGTGTTGGTCAAGCCCCAATACGGTCCGTTATGATCACAGGTTTGAACATAGCACTGAATATTGTACGACTGAGAGTTGTCTTATGATCGAAGAACTATTCAAGGATTCATGTTAACCGATGTGATAATTGACCCGTTAAAGCACACATTTCAAGGTATCAATAAAATGAATTAATAAAGCAAAATATCACCAGAAACGTTCCATTGAGTTTCTCAAGCAAAATCTAAACTAAAATCATACCTTGTACGCTTACAGTTCACAAAAGACTGCAAAAGCAATGAAAATTACAAGCATTCGTGAAAATACTATCAAAAAAAAGAAAACTGATTCTTTAAGTAACTTACTTTAAATTAAATAATTAATTTCAATCACTTTCAATAAAGCCAATCAATTACTTCTAATCAATTAGACCAGTTCAATTATATGTTATTCATTGTCAGCCGTAAACTATACTTATTATCCACAGAAACAAGTAACAATAATCAAATAGAATTCTACAACTATAAAAAAACAAAGCAATAAATAACTGAAAAATAAATTTGCGAAATTCCTATAATAAAATTAACATTTTCAGTTGCTAGCTCTAAGCTAAATGACTTTAATTTTTACTTGTTAGCGGTGGACAAGAAATCAATAACAGCTTATTTAATTTAAAAGTTTTAATTCTATAAACTGACTTTAAATCTATGAAGTCAGTGGTCGTGTTTCCCACTTCGATCCGAACTTCCAACTCACTAATAATCCTTCTGTCATGGAATGAAAGTTTCACGAATACCGATGAGATGAGTTGTAGGGAACGAACCAATCCCCCTAAAGTTCCATTACGCTTTCAGATGATAAGGAACAAGTTTTCAGCAGAGGAACGTGGGCGGGAAAAAAGGAGAGGTGTATTAAGTAACAATTGCTACCTGAAAGATCTTCCAGAAAGATGGCAGTTGGGCTTATCACTGTACTTAACCGCTTCTGTTATTTTATCTTTTCTTAAAGAAGTGGGTCCGCTTATGACAAATTTTTCGTTAGCTTATACGCTTCAACTCGAAAGCATAATTTTCACCTTCCTTTTTTTCTTCTTTTCTCTTTGTCCCCATACAATGTTTCACCTCGCGGTAGTTGAGTAATCGCCAAATAAAACGGATAAAAGTTACGAAGCCGACAAGTGGATTTGTTAGATACATAGATTGGTGTTCATAAATTAAGAGACATCGCTTTTAATTCTATCTCATGCCGAATTACTTGGTATTCGAAGCGATATAGTGCTTACATTGTATCTTATCCTTAACGAAATTTGTGAGATATTCTATGGACAATTTTGTTTCCCACCTTTGGAACTAAAGAATGCCATTAGAGTAAATACCGAAAAGTTTCGCGAATTCGATGAAATATATGAAGAAGTTTAAAGAATTTGTTTTAATTTATTGTACAAAAGATAACACAGATGCGTTTTTAAAATGTACTCGGGTTACTCCATGAGAGTACTCGCCTTATTCTGTGATAAGTCTGCTTAAACTACTTTCTCACTCTTTTAAGTTATTACATCTGTTTCAACGTTTAAGTTTATTTTATTAATCACTCCCAGAATTATTTACATATTGATCACACATAAAATTGATTTCATTTTCCGCATTTCGGCATGTATAGTGATGCCAAACATGGAAAAATCTCAATTCTTTCTTTTAATATCTTCATTATAACTTTTCTCGCATGATGCACAAAACCAATCTTTTTTACGTTCGCTTTGCTAGATTCTTTTTATGGAATTTCCCGTAGGAATTAAATTTGATGTCCGATTTGCATTATTATTAGCGTTCGAGAACAAATCAAATCAAGACGGTAGAGACAAAATTATCTTAGACCTGGGATCATTTTTACTTCGAACGTGTTTTCTGTTTAAATGTGGCAATTGTAGAATATTCAGTACAGAATTCTGATCATTAAATTACGATTGTGCTTGTAGTTGCTCCGTCAATCAACTCAACCGCTGTCGACGCAATAAAAATGTGTTATCATCGAGAAATAATCGTTAACAAACAATTGTTTCTCAATAAGGAACTATTTCAAATAAAGAGAAACGTTGTGATGACATACATCGTTAGTTTTCTCAAGTTCTTACCGGGTAACACGAGCTCATGCTCAGAAAGAAATAAGAATTTACCTACCTTTTATAAGCAAAAGTACCATTGATATGATTATAAATGATAATTTAATGTTCACATTCTGATAAGGTATCATTTCAGGATACTCACCTTCATTTTTAATACTTTATTAATCTTTGAATCACACATAAATACACAAACTTGCGATCTTCCAACATTAGCCTGAAGAATGACGCACGTAAATGCTCTCCACCAACAAAAATGCTTACCTATTCTACCATACTAATTATAACCGATTGAGTTTTTTATCACATAAACTAGAGTCATAACAATATTTGCTCCAATTTTCTATAATGAAATTGGTCAAACGATATCCATTTTAGAGACGACTGAAGAAGTATCAGGACATAACTCGAGCTTATCCTACCTAATCGCTGATTGATGCAAAAATTACATGCCTTTATTGACAACACTCGAATTAAGTCAAACTGAACAGAAACGATTTTCACTTAATTAACCCTTTGAGTGCTGAATACTCTTGGCCTAAGTGCTTCGGTGGCCCGGCGCACTATTGTTGGAGACGGAGTATTGTTACTTGTACACTGACAATCGCGTTGCAGTAAGCGAAAGATCGAAAAGATTGGCAAACGCATATTTTTGTTCATGGTCCCTACGAGTAATTTTCGTCAACACTGAAAGGTTAACGCTGAAACGTATGGCCACGGAAAAAATCATAAGATGAAGGAAACAAAAATTGACAAACGCATATATACGTCCATAGTCCCTACGAGCAATTTCTGTCAGACGCATATATGTGCCCACAGCACTCAAAGGGTTAATTAATAATCGATGATACAGATCTAATCTAAAATTGTTCAAAAGAACAAAGAAAAGCTGTCCCGAAATTTCATAATCTCCTCTAATTGATATGTTGCATTCGCAAAATTTAATCTCTCGCGTATGAATTTTGTAGCCTTGAAATTAGCAGACGAAGACATATGTTGTCCCAGATATTAATAATGCTTCGTATTCCAATAATATTAACATTTGCATATTATAGTAACCTTTGATATAGACGATAAAGTCATAAACTGATACACTGCACTATAAATTATTATTTGTCATGAAGCGACAAATATGCTAGAATTTGAGTACAGAAATATTATAGGAAAGGACTATCCCGGACGAGCCCCAAAATTTATAGGCTAATCAATCCCGGACGAGCCCCCAAAATTTATAGGAAAGGTTATAAATTAAAAAAAAGAAAAGAAAGAAGGGTGAATAATATAATAAATATACGTGTATTTAATAAAACTAAAAACGACACAAACCAACACAAAATAACAAACTACGCTTATACTTCGCAAACTACGCTTATGCTTCGCAAACTACGCCTATACTTCGTAAACTACACAGTCCTTCGCTCTACGCTGGCTACTTCGCTTCTTCAACACTCTTTCTACGTTCAATACTTTCTCCCTTCGTCGTCTAATACTTTCTATCTTCACCGTCTGATACTTTCTGCCTCGCGCTCGCATTTTCCCCGTCATATATTCTTCCAAACACTCGTTTCTTTTCATTCTAATTGTCAACCTTTCTCGCTCTACGCATTCGGTCACGACCACCCAGAATTTCTCAGTCGCACTGTTTTCTCAAGTTCTCATCTTTCACGCATTAGAAACATTCGAGCCCAAACATTCTGCGTTCACGCGACAATCACCCAACTCAAGTACTCTGACCTTTCCAGCCTCGCATCCGCTCGATCACATTACTACAATATTACGAAGGAAAAATTAACCGAAAAACCAGCTTCCTCTTAACGTACTTTCTGAAGGGTTTCTTTCAAGAATCCAAGCCTCATCTGGCAATTTAGAAATTAATAAAACGTTAAGTTATAGGACAGAAGAGTTAAAGGATCCGGACGGGGTCATAGGAATTTCGACCACTACGTCTGCCAGTCTCATGACAAAGCTCGGGAAGTTCGGCTAGAATTACACTTTCATGATGTCATATAATAAAGAATTACAGTATTTTAAATAACAGAATATTCTATTTAGTAATTCTAAATCCCATTTCAAATAAAATATAAATTGTCATCTTTTCAAATTTTTTAGTTGGTTCTGCCAACATCCATGTCGAACAAAATGGTTCTACAACACGCGTTCAACAAGTATAGATAATTAATCTACGAGACCATTTTCGATTGATAGCAGGGGCCTAACTGTGAAACGCACACCACTCTAATAATTGCTGCGATCAGTATTATGACTAATGAAATAATACATCAAATTAACTAAAACCTAACGCCAGTATCGGTGCTCGAAATCAAATCTCGTGCCGCTTAATAAGTGTGATAAGCGGTCGCGTGACTTTAATGAGAGCAGCTTGCATGTGCTACTATCGGGTCATTTGTACGCGCACCGCAAACGGTAACATGGTTGTTGAGGTACGCAGTGCCCAAATACAGTCGTCGCCTCTTGCGTGGTTTATGACACGGACGCGAAACGAAGACTATCTTTGAGTTTAGGATTTTGTTGTACGATTCGTATGTTATTAAAAGATTAGTCTCTGTTCTGGTGAGAGAAGGTGCTGTTTATTGCATGGAGTCATTAATATTTCACTTTTTCTAGTCCGTAATAGCCAAATACGTGTTGTAAAAAGGGGACATCTGAAGGGTCATTCTGACGCATATTGTAACAGTTAAGATGTTGGTCAAAACCCACAGGAACTTCCTGTTATTGTCAGCCACCCCCCCCCCTCGCAAACATTATCGCAACACCCCTTTTCAGCGGCCGTGCTATAGGCTCGAGGAAGAGTGTTTAACAAATTCCGAATCGCTGATTGGCATTCTTTCCGAACTTAGGAAGACCAATCAGCAAGTTTTTCACTAACGCGAAAAGGTGGTGGACTCCAGTGACAACGAAACATATCAGAACAGAAACGTAAACACACTAGAAGGCACAATCACGCACACCTTTTTTTCATATACTACTAATTCGCATAACGTTAATTTCGCGTGTGAGTATGTATGCAAACACCCGATCTTGAGTTAGAAGAGCCGTACGCTACCAATGGTACTGCACAAGTCTCTACTATCTCATTGCGAGAATCGCGTCATTGAATCATTAACCCTCAGAATATTCCAAATTATTTATTACTCATGCCGATATTTCATTAATGCACATTCGCTCGAAGCCGAAGTCCTCACCGATGTTACCCAATGCATTGATGGTTACTCGAGGCTCGAAGCACTTATCGATATACAGTAGCTCATGGAAAAATCGCTCACTACTGACATGTTCAACAATATAAATACATGTGTTAAACTTCGTTTTTCGAGGTATTGTTGTAATTATATATGAAGAGGGAAGTATCAATATTATGTTTACAAAATTCGAAGTGCATTGAATAATATTTATAAATTCAGAAAATATTCATTGTATAGGTGTGCAAAATGGAGGTGGCAAAAGTATTCGAACTCTTGCAGATTAACAATGATTACACTGAATTTATACAGTAAGTGATATGATTGATGAACCCAGTTGATCAGCTGACCATTGTTGAATAAGTTTGGAGGTATGATCATTTAGAGTAATTAAAGTATAGATGTTATGAATTCAAGAAAATCTGAAACTTAAAAGTGCGAGCGGGAGTTAATAGTAAAACCTTATACGGAAGGGAAATTTACAAAGAGATGGGTAATCTTCTTGGTAGTAGTAAAGCGACGGTTTATTATATTATAAAAAGAATGAAATATTACCGTACACTTTGCAAAGGAAATCACGGAAGGCCGACCGAAATGGTTAACAAATCGAGAAGAAAAAATAACTATTTCTGAGATAAAAAAAGAACCAACTATATTGGCTCCAAAACTTGTACACATGCTGAAAGATGTATTTGGAAAGGTTTACCTAGAACTTTGTCGATGACTATTATAGAAACATTATTTCCATGGTGAAGTTGTAAAAAAGAAACCATATATTAATAAAATAATTTAAAAGAGGGGATTATATTTTTCAGAAAAGTATATTAACAGAGACTCTACTTTCTGCGACACAGTTATATTTTTTGACAAAAGCAAATTTAATGATAAATTATACGAAAGTACCAGTCAGGCATGGATATTCCTGTTAAAGTATCGGTTAGGTATTGATTTTTTTTTATAGAGGTATGTCAGGTATATATTGATGAATAAGTATTGAAGAGGTATCAGTTCTATTTGATACCTACGTCTTTGATACAAAACAGTATTGGGTCGAAATCTGTTAGCTGCTACTGATAGGTATCAATGCAGTATCAGTCTCAACGAAGTTCTTTTTTAACAATCCGGCTAACGAACGCTGTTTAAGGTTACAAAGAGTGCTATAATACAGATATAAACAGGATATAGAGGTTGTTTTATAAAATTGATCAAACGATTAAGTCACGCTTCTTGTCAGATTCAACTGTAGTGTTTCATAATTCTATAAGGAACGTCCGTTTAGACGTCCTGTGACCATATTCACCAATTAATCTATTACATAATTCGTGATTACATTTCTCTTAAATAAAAGTGTAGTGAGGGAAAAAGTCGATTGCGTCAGTGAGTTATAGAGCCACCTGAAATTTTAACAAACCTTTCTCAGATCTACACGAAAGATGGAACCTTTACAAATATCCCTGCCATTAAATATTCAACAATTCACAAAGGCCGCATGAATTCTCAAAATTGGAATTAATAGTCGAGCCATCGCGTTCGATCCGAACAATTCCGATTCGGCGCCATTCTCAACAAAGTATTAACAGAACAGCTGCAACAGTAATCCCCCTGGGTGCTGGAATGGGAATGGAATGGTGGACAGCAAGAAACAAGATACAGTAGCTACAAGGCTTACGAAACTTAGAACGATCTAAAGTATTTCCAGTTGATTTTTAATTCACCAGGACTTTTATCCGGATCTGCAGAGAACGTTCCACGTCGGGGATCGCCGCTCTCCACCTTCGAATGTACATTCACGCCTTCGAGAGACATTTATTCGATGTCATCGCTGATGGGAAGCAAGGTGATTCCCGTCGTTTTGAATTTACGATTGAAAATTTACGAATAAATCTAACTTTCGCATCCAACGCGAAAAACTTTATCGTGTTCACGAAACCGTTTCCACCGTTTAACGTCCGTTTTTTCATGGCATTGGAAACTTCCAATTCTTTTTCCGTTTCTCATCGTTTTATTATTCATAAGAATATACGCTGTTGTTCCGGCAGGAAGGAAACACGGTGGTGCTCCCAGAATCGATTCTCATTCCGCGGCCGGAATCTCGTTTATTCTAAACTAAATTGTTTGTAGGTCGATGACTTCCTACCCCCACCCCCCTTCATGCTATTCAATAGTGATATTAAGCGCGATACTTAGATGTTCACCTGAACAGCAGACTAACCTGGAAAAACTGAACCATAACAAGTAAAACAAAACAGCTGTATCTAAAACTCAAAAACGTATACTGGCTATTAGGCAAAACGTCGAAACCGACCTTTCTGCGTACCGACCATTTCAAACCGGCACTGTACTAAGTCGTTCAGCCAGCAAACCAAAGTGGTTCCGAGGCTTTTTCCCGATTTCCCCCGGTGTCCTTATTTTATACTTTTTATGTCGTATCACTTTTCGGCGGAAGCCAAATCAGAATCATTTCTGAGAAAAGTTTTGTTTTTCTAACTAGTAATAAACATAGCTTATCTTTTGATAGTACTAATGTTTTAATGCTAGTTCACAAACACCATCTCTAAATCCTAAACTATCATTAGAGGGCAAAATACTAATTTACAAAACAATTCTTATACCAGTTTGGACCTACGGATTATAACTTTGGAATAGTGTTACTAAATTCAGTATTGCCATTATTTAGAGAGCACAATCTAAGGTACTCAGTGCAATTACTGATACCCTCGGTACGTTAGCAGCGAAACACTACACAACGACCTTCATATCCCCTGACACCATCACGAAAGAAGAAGGAGACACTTCACCAAATTAAGTAGATACTCAAATCCATTGATTATACCGCTTACAGAAGAACACAACAGAAGATTAAAAAAAAGAAAATGGCCAATTCACCTCTAATGAAGCTTAGGAGCTCTTTTCAGTGGAAAAACCCTCTTCATGCTTGAAACGGACTACGTGTTAATACATCGGTCCATAGAATTTGTATTCTGTACATATAAATGGTATAAATAAATGGAAAACAAAAATTGTTTGTGTACACGTATAAAGTTAAGCTGATAGATTAACGCAACTCTGATTTTTTTTGGTATTCTTCAGTTTTGCTACTTTTATGTCGCATAGCGTTTTTCTATCACTTCAATTGAAAATTACGCATAAGTGAAGTTTTTATTTGCTTTGCTAACATTAAGGGAAATTAAGTTTTTTCTATTAAAATTTATATTTTTTGTGGCAAGCATAGTTTAATAATTGTTAGTAATTTTCCAATTTCCATTTTTAATAGAAACGTTTTTATTACAGATTCGTCTGAGGGATGTTTCTGCAAAACGTAAAACATAAAGTGAGAGGTGAAAAAAGAAGAGCAGAACCTATGGTGGAAAATGTGTATGCAACCAAATATTCAGCGACTATATGCAGAAAATACCAACGAGTAAATATTTGAACTATTCTTGGAACAGCAAACAGCGCGGAAACGTATAGAAGGCACTGCATTCTTGTCACGAACTTCCTTTCTTTAACAACCAAGACGGATCGAAAGTTGGTTATCAATAACAGATAGGAAAAAAGGACCACAGACTGTACAAATACGAAACCATGAAAGTTAGCAATAAAACAGCAATCATTTACTAAACTCTTATTACATTTTCAATAATATAGACCATTATCGAAGTAGGTAACCGAATTTTGGTACGCAACTATGAAGGAATTCTCTTTTATCCATCTATTATCCAGTACTTTAGCATCGCCCTATAAATATATAACAGTACAAAATTTTACGGTTTACTCCATTCATAACATTATTGCTCAATTTTTGATACATCAAGATGGCATGTGGCATAGCTTAAAACAACGTGATCTTCGAAATAACATTTTATGAAAATTGTAATAACTTTAAATTATCAGAAGTATATTCCTCCGGTTTTTTAACTGATTAGCAGAGGAAAGTTGAGTAACTTGTATTACTATTATGTGATATTCTACTTGAAGACAGTTAATTGCCTTATATAAAAACCACTATTTTTTGAATCGTATTACTTTCGAAACAAGGATGCAACATAAATGTAAATATTTTGAAGAAGAGCGGTTTGTGATAATCCACCTCTTAACTAAAGGTACGTATGTACTAAATAAACGTTATTTGAACGTTGAAATAACCATGAATACCATGTATTATAGTTTAGAGCTCTTGCTGCATTCTAAATGCTGCACCTTCTATGGAAACAAACGCATTGTTTAATGGCTGCACAGTGTAACTTACATAAATCCGCCGTGTATTACCCTTCTTTGGAACCGGTGTATTATCTTGAAAATTCATCCTTTAAATTCGTTTTCAAGATACGATGGTGCTCTGTATTGAGGCTGTATTGATAGACTCACGATATTTCTATTCTAAGCGAATTCAATTGATAATAGCAGCACTAATTACACTAAGTTCGCCAGCTAGATTAACTTGCCCGTCAAATGCGATCTCCTTTACGTATCAAACGGATCTGATTAATTAGCTCATTACTGCCTATACAACAGAGGATTTCCTTTGGATGATGTGCAGCTGCATATAAAACACTACCTTGTTTCCTAAGTATTCCAGAATAGATAATTTTAAAGATGTCCAAATGTGAAACTGTTCAATTGTTTTGATAAGCAGCACCTGTATACCGGTCTCCGCTTGTTGTTCTATGTAAGTCTATGTTATAAAGATATCTTATTAAATAATTCATTAATTCATTAATCTCTGTATGCATTAATGCTATCGGGAATAAGAACCTTCAAAAGTTAATCTGTGAATAATACATAACTATTAAACATTATTTTACAATGCAGAAATATGCAGAAAGTGAAAATTTCAGTCAATTTTATGTTTTCGATAGTAACAACTATAGTTTATCGAGATTTTAAAGTTCTGCGATTATAAGCACGTTACAGATGCGTTGTTATTGTGATTAAGATGTGTTTGCGTGCTTTTTACTCTTTTTATTAATTATTCTTAATTATGGGCAATGATATTCTGATATCAGTATAACGGGACACAACGATTACACTTCTTCTTATCACCAGTAACTTAACTGTTTTCCTATTTTTCTAATAAATATTCGTTCGAATATCTCCTGACCATTTGGTTAATCAATCCAATACATAACTAACCATTGCATTTCAAATAAGCAGAAGTCTAACAAAAGAAAGAATTTGGTCATCTTTCGGGAATCACTGTACTCGGCATGTAAATTGTGCTGTTTTGTACTTTAATTGGAAGTGCCAACATTTCTGTATTATATTAAAAATCTTAAACTATTTTGAAACATATACTTCATTTGATGATTCAAATATTTAACAATAAATACACCAAAGGGCGTGGAAAAAACATTACTAGTAAATATTACTTTTTTACTGCTTCTGTATAAACTTTGATAATATGCAGTTCAATATTCTATTCACATCTTCTGGAACCATTACGAAATGGAGTTAAACAGAGTTAAGCAAAGGCTACTCAACAGACTAGTTTATTAAAAATTCATGTTTTCGTTGATGGTTAATTTTTTATTGTATTTATCACAGAATAAATGTAATATTCCATGGAATATTGAAATCGAATATTGAAACATTAAACACTTTTATTATTCGTGTAGACTTCAAATATGCACGATTCTCTGCTAATTTAATTTGCGTGGCTGGAATGTAGCATTGTGACATTCAAACTGGAATAAGAGAAATTCATTAATTCTTGCAACCGGAAATCTTCCATTAGCATTTTCACAGAATGCTCTGAGAATTAATCATCATGAGAAGGTATGAAATTCCAAAAACAATTTAGTAGTTTCCGTTCATGTAATTTAACGAGTAGTAGGTATCTAAAATTTGTTCATGCGGTACCTCAAGTTTCAACAGAAATTGCAATATCCTGCATTTCAACCGCAGCGTTTAATACCGCTCAAATGTAAACACACGCGTTGTGTACTGTATCCTCTGGTGTAATTTCGTTCATTATGGTAACAAGCAATAAATTGTTAGGAACAACACGTATATACGTTTAACGTTGCCAAAGGAATACTTGATAAGCCGTTGAGTTCTGGTGTACACATTTCGTGGATAAATTTGTAAATGAACAAGAGGAATTAATTTTAACACGGAAGATTACTTTACGTAATTCTTCGTACAATTTCATTAACTGAAACACTAATGTTGGTCAAAAGTTATTTTAAATAATGAGTAAATTACGACGAAATAATAATAAAATTTGTTGGAAAGCAATTGGCTTGGTTTAGTCTAATGATTGGTGTGAATGTTGAAAGAGTGGGTATGCTTGAGTGATTTCTCTTTGGTGTTTTGGCTGCCGGAATGGATGGACATTGCAAAAGGTTAATAATAATTTAAAAAGTAACAGTAAAATAAAAGACTGAGCTAACTGAAATGTTAATTTAATGTTTAATATTTCTCTGTTTCTATTTCTTTCGCATTAATATATGTGAACAGTATTATTTCAATTATTTCGCGATTTTTATAAAAAACTTGCATACATATAGGTCAGTGTTTAACTACGTGCTCATTCAACAAATTTAATAAAGGCAACAAAAGAAATTAGAAACATTTTGTCGTATAAGTTCACCAAATTTCTTCTCCCAAATCTTATTTTAAAGCAAATCAGCTTAAAATTCATCGGGTTTATTCATAACTAAACAGATAGTAAATTGAACCCGAGCAATAAATGAACTAATAATCAATGAATGTTTACAGGAGGAAGGTTTTATGTTATCGGATAGCATGTACACATAAAAAATTAGTGAACAAAAACTCTTGTAGGTTGCAGATTTAATTAGGTTTCTACTTTTTCTTTTGCTAATAGTGGTTTGCTTTTTTCTTGCTGTTCTAAAGCATTTAATTCTAAATTATACAAAGTTGCTATGTATAACAGTTCTATCTATATTGATGACCCTTCACGCTGCAAACGTTCGACTAGTAAGCTGATTATCGTATTTCCAAGAGAAGATTTACATCGAATGCATTATCGATCCACAATGCACGTAAGCTCATTCATTAAAATAATGTTTACTGCTAATGTGTGACGCACTTTTCGGAGGTGTGTCGAAACGGTTATCGCAGGTCATTTGCTATTATTTGCATGATACTATGAGATTTCGTTCGAATTATTATGATCCTTTTTCGTGTCTTATATGTAACTCCAGGAAATACCAAATAATCCTAACATGAGTTAAGAATGTATTCACATTTCAAAATAACATATAAGTATTACCATAAAGTAGCAATTATTTCTAATATAAGTATTTAATACATTTTATGTTATTTGTATTACATTGTAAGAGAGGAACAGACCGCTTAGAAACTATACAACTTATACAAATAAATACAATTTTCTGAGTGCTCGTAATGACTTGAAACACAACCTGACGTTTCGAAATACAGTTACACAATACGCCTTTCTAAAATATATGCTTTTGTGCTCAATCGATCATTAACGATGGCTGTGGCAAGCGAAATTCATGAAATGTTTTTTATAGAATTCCTGGCGTACAATAACATGGTATAATTAGGTTTTCTGTGCAGTGTGGAAAAGCAGACAGAAACGCAAATTTTTATTTTACACTTAGATATTTTCCTTAGAGAACGTATAAATCTGCCTATTTAACACATTGCTGTTAAAGCATGAATCTTATAAAATAGAAAAGTTTCGACATGAAATCAATAATATTTTAATAGAATACGAGTTAGACGATTTTTCAGAACTCCAAATAAGCGATCCTGAATTATACGCATGTAGAACGTACCAAATCAAAATTTATGATAACCCCATTACATATTCTGATTCCAATTATAAGACGAAGAAACACATTGTGCTAAGCATACAGATACAAACAGATCTCGAAAGAAAACATCTGTATATAAGAAAAAATCTGCATTCTGCAATACTTTTAACAATATTTTCCTTGTTTTCTCTGTACTTTATGGGAAAAATAATCATGTTATAGTTGTTAAATATCTCACACCAACATGTGCAACAAAATAACTTATAAAATGTAACGTATAAAATAACATATAATTACTATTCTCTGTTTTTTATGATAAAACGAGGGTTATTTTATAAGTCACACGAATTTCATCCAACCTTAAACAAGAAAGAAACTCGGAATGAGTGATTCTGTTTATTGGAACCTTTCAGCGAGACAGTCGCATCTGTTCTATGAACAGTGAGCTGGAAACGCAATTTCAGAGTAAATTATTTACACGGGACATTAATGATGCACGAGCAAATGAAGACTGTCTCGCGAAAGGAAAGTTCTGTCTGATGCAACGAAAGCAAGGAGTTTCCCATGGCACATTTTTAAGATGAGCATGTTGGTAATGCTATTTTTGAGGATTTTAACCTTGTTTTACCTTCTTAACGTCCATATAGGGACAATAGTCTTAATTTTCGCTTTAACCGTGTTTTCTCAACAGCCAAGCACGTGTTATAAATAAGGGACACCAGAAAGGTCCGACATACACCCAATGCCGACATTTCTTTTTCAAATTTCCCTTTCGTTGCCTAAATTTAAGAAACCTTCCCGTTCCAAGAGCCTCACTCCTTCCTCGTTCTAGAAATGTGTGCTAAGGACACAAGAATAAAAGTTGGCGGCACTCAAGACGTACGCTGATTGGAGGCTTAATTTTTTGACTCTAACCAACCGGTGTATCGTTTTGAGGTATGAAGGAGTGAATATTTAAACTTCTCCATTTAAAACTGAGTCACTTCGGCATCGCGCATCGATTCAATCAATGCAGTTCAAACTGAGATCAATACAGTACAGATTTCAATCCTTATACGCTTAAGCACATCAATCAGCCTTTCAGTAATAGAACATATTAAAACAACCATTTTCGATTGTGAACTTTCACCTTCGAGACGTTTATACGTTGTGACAGTTTTACGAAATATATCGCAGCAGTAACAGTTGCGTTCGGACCTTCAGCAATGTGATATCAGGCGAAAACGAAACTCGCGTTAATGACGAGACAAATCAGTTACGTCTCCGGGATATACACTTCGATTTTAAGATACAAAAATGAATGAAACTGATAGCATAACTTTTCCGTCCTACGGAACAACAGCGAGAAGTTTTCTTTGGCATATTTACGACATGAGCGTGGCGGTAATGCTATTTTTGAGGACGAAGAAACCGTAACCTATTTTTGCTTAATTTCAAACCCTCTTACCATCCACAGAGGAACAACAGTCTTAATTTCGAGTCAACCGTATCTCTACAATAATCAAGCCCGTGTCGTAAATAAGGAATTTTCAATAGACCTGGTGTCCAGCCGATATCCGCACTCGAGAGGTACATGGGCCCAGCGGAATTTCCTCTTCGTCGCCAAAATTCGGGAAACCTTCCCGCTCCGAGTGACTCACCCCACCCTCGTTCTCGAAACTCGTGCTAAGGGCACAAGAACGGGGTTTGGTGACATCCAGGGCATACGCTGATTGGAGTCTTGATTTTTGTACTCTAACCAATTGGCGTATCGTCTCGGGGTCTGGAGGAGTGACCAGTCGAACTCCTCCATATAAAAGCAAGTCACTTCGGCGTCGCGAACAATAATAACTATACAATATACATCGTCTTCGCGCAAATAAAATAACAATTATACAAGTCGCAATCTGTACGCATCTACACGGAATCGATATCGTAACGTCAGCATTGAACGGCTTGAGAAGTACATCAATTCGGTACTAATCGATAGATATAATTCGTAAACGTCAATGTTCGAACGTTCATTGAAACAGTCGTCCAAACGGCGGACGACAGTCGCGGCTAACCACACGAGGACGTGACAATAACTACAAGTAAGAATTGTTTACTTTGGAGCATCAGCTCTATGTACAAATTTTCATCGGTTCACTGTGAGGGATTTATTTATAATTATATAATTTCTTTCTCCATCGACTGCCTTTCATCATCTTTTAAACCATTTAAACGCAATAGAAGCTTTTTAATATTTCTACGGTA
The DNA here is from genome assembly GCA_033822845.1 of Tetrapedia diversipes. Taxonomy (NCBI): domain Eukaryota; kingdom Metazoa; phylum Arthropoda; class Insecta; order Hymenoptera; family Apidae; genus Tetrapedia; species Tetrapedia diversipes. The sequence goes on from JAOPTO010002172.1 coordinate 30,525, forward strand.
CGGAAAATTATGTTTTCTGCTTTTTCTTGCTTAAAATTCCTCGTTCAAATGTACTCGAAGGATAAGCGTATGTGGTTGAACTCACAGCTTCAACTAGAATTCCATTTCCGTAGAGAAATTATAGCTTATTCAGAGTTAATACGAATTTTGGGTTAGATTATTTCTCCATGTGTGCATCTCGTTTATTCATTTCTATTTGAGATAGCTCTTTGGATAGAAGGCTCCGTCGAATAAAGCTCACCGAACTCGCACCATAACTCCTGGCTAGTTCTTTACTAGGGCAAGCAAGCTATATTGACGAGTATATACAGATCTGAAATATGTATTATATACCTGAAGATAGTATATGCTTCTATGTTGATAGAGATAGAGTTTCGAGATGGGAAATGGGTGAATGTTTTATCGATACTAGCTGGGAAGTATATGAAGTATTCTTTCCGTGATGATATAACAGTATAGTATGAGAGTACCCTGAATCGTCTAGTTACACCGTGAACTCATAAATATAAATATCATTCCTTAAATTTATTCCATTTTTATGCTGTACAGAAGAATATTTTTGTAAAATTCAAACAAATAAGTAAAACTTAAACTGAAATTTTATCATCCTTTAAATACTGTAAAGCGTGTTTTACTTAAAAAATCCGGTGTATTTCTGCGTATTAAAATTTATCATGAATACATGAACTATAGTTGAACAGTTATTATACACTATGTCACATATTGTTATTTTGTTATTTAATCTATTTTTGCTTTATTTTTCACTCTATCAGTCCTCTTATTCTTAATTGAATTCATTCAGAAACAGTTAATGAAATCGCAAATAAAAGTCGCAAATACAATTAGTTTTCGAATAAATTTACCTCATTTAATTCATACCACTACAACAATGAGATAAGGCAGAGTGATCTTTCAAACAAATTGAATGTTTTTCAGCAGTACATATTTTACGTGTTTTGGGATCAATAACCTTAATCGTGATGAGGATCGTTGAAATTTTCATGTTATTACAGCATGCCACAGAATTACGAATCTTGAAGTGTGTTGCATCAAAGAATGCGGTTCCTATACTCCCTACAGACGGTGCCGTGGAAGGTTTGAAGCATGTTGAAACATTCTTCTTTATGTTATAATAAAATACGAAACACTAGCGCCAATTTCAATACATCTCTTGGTCTTGTGTGCGATATAATTCTGTGCAAGCAATGATCTTTCAAATAGAACCATAAATAAAGTATTGGAAGAGCGAAAGTTGGACAAATTGAAGAAAGTTTTGAAGAAATAATGCAGGAAATGCTGATCAGTGTCATGTTTTTAAGCAAAGAGGCACTGTTGATAATCCACCTCATTAGTAAAGAGCTTACTGGATCCTGTTATAGTATGTTATCAGTTGAAATTTTATTTTATTTTAATACAATTTCAGATTTAATGAAGAATTGATCTTTCAAAAACGGTATTCCCGTCTTATTATCGAGTATGTATGGAGTTTTCTATTGCGAGAATAAAACATGTCTGATTCAAAAGTAACTCAAAGATCATAACTAATGAGTTAACGAGTTTTAACGAGTTGAAACACCTTTCATACATTAATCACAGCGCAATTTCTGTAAGTGTTAGTTTTATGCATATGAGAGGGAGAGTGAATGTAATATATGCGAGTCCTTTGTTTAGTGTGTCGTTAGATAGTTTAAGGTGTATATGTTCCAAAGTGAGCGTTCTATCCAGTATATGTTGTACTGTGTATATAAGGAGTGTCCAAGTCGAAAGAGGGAGTTGAATAAGTAGAGATAGAGTGGAGCCGAGTTGAGAGAGAGTTGTAGTGAGTTGAAAAGAGCGAGTCAGAACAAGAGTAGAGAGTGAATGAGAAAATTATATTAAGGGAGACTAATGGTAAAATTTCAATACTTTCTAAGTCTGTGTCGACTGTAAAATAACAAGAGACGTTATTCATCTCATTCTACCCACAATTTCAAAGAGCAGCATAGCATATCCTCACACGTCATAATACCACAGTATCTTTTTCTGCAACGAAGTACAGCTTCCCTAGAGGCTTGGTGAGTTTAACCTTACATCCACCTACGATATGAACAAATTTTCCTCTAGGCTGCAGTCAGGTACATGTTTATTCAAATTCGAGTTGTTGTCGCCGTGCTTTTCCAGCATTCTGCATCCTCTGTTTCGTTTTACAACAGAATTCATTCATCAGCTATCAACGTGTAGATTCGTTTATCCAAGCTTCTACAGGAGAATTTCTAAAACATTCCAAGCATGTAGCGCACGTTTACTTTTATAATTTGCCGCGGCACGTGCCAAAGTCTCGTTTGATTTTCCAGTGAAACGACCGACTTATTAAACCCGATCTTCGCTCGAAGTTCAAACAAAACACGTACTTTAGAACTGCGACAATATTCGAAAAGCAGGACTGTTACTCGAACTAGCAACTTTCCTCGAAGAAGCATTGTTGCATGCTTGGGTGCACTACTGGCAACTTTTGTCCTTCGCCGGTGGAAATTCGTTGCTCGATGTGAGGACCGATCAGTGGGAATTAGTCCCGAATTGTTTGGGATTTTAAACAAGTTGTAGCGGCTGGCTGTACAAACAAAAGTAACGTTCAACGTACACACGACGCTAACGTAATTTACGTCTCGCGCGACAGGAAAGCTATTTTGGAGGAAACTTTTTTAGATTCTTTCGGTCGCATGTTTCTTCAAATAGTTGTTTAGAAATTATGTCAATAGCAAATTGCGTCGTTATGAACCAAAGATTTCCGAAGGGAACGAGGTACGAGGTCTAGCAGCTGAAGACCGTGAGCCTCGGCATAGCGGCCTCCTTAGGAAATTCCGCTGCATTCTCAAATCGATACCACAGGGCACTCCTCCATCTAACCTCTTCCTAAAAGTAACGCGCTGAGGACGCAAGGATGAGTCGGTAATTAGGTAAATGAACATACTGGAAATATGGAATTGACAAATTAGGAAAAGTTCAAAGAGCGGCAGAGGAACTGAAAGCGACCAAAATTCCACTCTGGTTTTGAAGAATGAGTTGTACGGTCGCGAAGTGAATTAACAATAAAGAACCGTCTATAACTTGTGCAGTAGCAGAAAGAACACGTATAAATAAAGAAATCCTTGAAAATATTAAGTGCAGATGAATATTTCTTCAATTACCAATTACTCCAATTTACCAAAGGAAATCATATAAAAATGAATAAGTAAGCTGAGAACGTTTTGTATTGTTCTGCAGTACAAATTATATTTTTTGATGTGTGCGCATTGTGACACGAACGATGTTTACGTTCATTGAATTGCGACGATTGTCGCGTTGTGAAACTTTTTGATTGTAATGATGGCCAGGAACCGTCGTTAGGCGAAGGTTTATGTGACCATAATGTTTTAGATAGTTAAAGGACAGTTTGAGTAATGACGGTTCCTCAGCGCCGGGCCATCAATCATTATTGCACGCTGCAATAATATAGAACAAAACGAGACTTTCAGGTGATCCCCTGGAGTCTAGGATTTTATCAGGTACATCCCGAAACCACCCCTTGTGTGGGATGTACCTTCCCACTCCAAGGATGACCGACGAATCATCTTGTCCTTGGAGTGGCGCCTGCCCAGCCAAGGGCATGTGTATATTAGCGCTTGGCAGGTGAAAAACTAGCCTTTTAGTCGATCACTCAACATATTCACATCGTCTTTTAGTTGTAATAGTTTTAATAGTTTTAGTATTTTATCAAGAATAAGGATTAGCAACGTTCTCCAGTCACTACACCAACATTTATTTTATTATACAGTCCACTCATTTATAAACAGTCACAAAAAGTTAATTCGGCGTGTGACGTACATATTTAACCACTCCGACTACGGACGGTGGAAAACGCGTACACGACAACGATCGCTCGCCATATTAATATTGGGCGATTGGTTTACTCGGATAGTGAGTTACATGGTGGTCGGAGGAACTTCAAAATTATTAACGTATTGAAAACACACCGAATGATGTGCGAATTGTGTGTACTATGTCGAATGCTGTTACACTATTACTCGAATGTGTGACACTGAAGTATAACACTTACTGACTGACGAATTGAACGATGTGCATACACTGTTAACAAACGTTTAACGCTATATGTATACTACGCGCATTAATTGTGTGTATACTAAAAATAATATGTTGTATACTGAATACATAACTGATGAGTATACTCAATTAACTAAGTATATACCGAATGAGTGAATGTAACTGAATATAACTGAATGAAAATGTATGCGCGGCGCTAAAGTTATTTATTTTTATTTATTCATTTATTTAAATCAGCTATCAGAATTCATATTCTATGGGCTGATATGTTGACACGTAGTCCGTTTCTGGCATGATGAGGGCTTTTCCATTGAAAATACCTCCCAAGCCTCATTTGAGGTCATTTGGCCATTTTCTTTTTAATCTTCTATTATCGTGTTCTTATGTGAGCGGTATAATTAGAGGATTTGAATGTTCACTTAATTTGGTAAAGTGTCTTCTATTTCTTTCGTGGATGGTGTCAGCGACAAAGGGGATACCGAGATCGTTATGTAGTCTTTCGTTGCTAACGTACCATGGGGCTTTAGTAATTGCACGGAGTACCTTAGATTGTGCTCTCTGAATAATGGCAATACTGGATCTGCTAACACTGCCCCAGAGTTCTAGTCCGTAGGTCCAACTCGGTATAAGAATTGTTTTGTAAATTAGTATTTTGTTCTCTAGTGATAGTTTTGACCTTTTGTGCAGTATATGTTTTTGAATTTTAGATCCAGCTGTTTTCTTTTGTTTGTTATGTGGTATTTCCAGGTTACTTTGCTATCCAGATGAATACCTAAATATCGCACCGTTGTAGATTCAGGGATATGAATTTCATTGAATAGTAAGGGGGGGGGGGCATCGGCCCTTTTTAAGGGTGAAGGTGATGTGGCTGGATCTGGTTTCGTTGATCTTAATTTTCCATTTGGAGGCCCATTCTTGAAGTATGTTTAGATGATTTTGAAGATGAGTCGATGCTATGACGGGATCTTCGTGACTGGCAAGTATTGCAGTGTCGTCCGCAAATGTACCTATGGATGTATTAGCAGAGGTTGGTAGGTCAAAAGTGTAGATTAGATACAGCAGTGGACCTAGAACCCTGCCTTGCGGCACTCCAGCTCTTATTGGACGAGTATCCGATTTTACACCGTCTACTCCTGTTTTAAATTCACGGTCCTGTAGATACGAGGTAAGAAGACGATAAAACGTAGGAAGGAGAGACTTTATTTTGTATAGGAGCCCAGCGTGGCAAACCTTGTCGAAGGCTTGCTTGACATCTAAGAAAACTGCAGTGCAATACTTTTTTTCATCGAGAGATTTGTATATTATATATACGATTTTGTGACATTGCTGAACCGTAGAATGCTGATGCCGAAAGCCGAATTAATGATTAGGAATAAGATTTAGTGAACACGAAATTCTGTGGAGCCGTAGTCTCTCTAGAACTTTAGAAATAACTGGTAGCAGACTTATTGGTCTGTAAGAGGAGACGTCAGTAGGTGCTTTTCCTGGCTTCAAGAATAATATAATTTCGACTATTTTAAATGGTTTGGGCCAATAATTTAGTCTAAATGCAGTATTGAAAATGTACGTCAGTATTACTAAGCCTTTTTTGGGTAATTCTTTCAGAATTCTAGGTGTTATATGGTCCGGTTCAGGTGATTTCTTGTTGTGTAGTTTTGCAATTTCATTCCAGATTTCATTAGGTGATGTGAGCTTAATGGTTTCATGTCCCTATTCAGCAGCCAAGTAGTGGTCGATATCCTGATCAGGATCACCACTATTAGGTGAGAATACAGCTTCAAGATATTCAGCGAAAAGGATTGCCTTTTCTTCACTGCTCTTAGCCCACGGGCCCGGAGGAGTTGTTTGCTTGCGGATTGAAGGATTAGATTGAATTGGTTTTAATGCTGTTTTGACTGCACGCCATATTGAGTTATTATATCGGTTGAGATTGACAATATAGTTCTGGAACGAGTTGTCGCGTAATTCCTTTAACTTGTTTTTAAGTTTGTTACTGATTCGATTATAAATCGTTTTGTCTGGGGGATAGTGATAACGCTGCCATTTCGCCTTGGCTCTTCTTCTGATAGATATTAATTTTTTGATTCCCAGCGGAGTGAATTGCTGAGAATTATGCAAATCCAACTGGGGAGTGGCTTGCTCAAGTTCATTAGGATTTTTTAACCTTACTTTCAGGTTAACATTCGTGGCGACGATATACCCAAATGCGTCCCAATCAGTTTTGGAATTGATCAACTTAGGAATAGTCTTCTTTTTAATTACTGCAGTGCTAACTGTTGCTATTACAGGAGAATGGTCAGACGATAAGTCGTAGCTTGCTTCTATATCCATATAGCTTTGGACAATGCCATTAGCGACGAAGAAATCAAGAAGGTCAGGTGTCTTCATGGGATCTGTCGGCTAGTAGGTTGGGGTTCCAGTAGAGAGAAAAGAGTAATTGTTTTCCTGAAGTAGCTTGGCTAGTTCTTTTCCTTTGACAATCGATAGGCGAGAACCCCAAAGTGTGTTCTTGCTGTTAAAGTCTCCACCCGCTATGAATCTGGAGCCAAGGGTACCAAAAAAATTCTCAAAGTCTTCTTTTTTTAGGTTATGTTTAGGTGGGCAATAAACTGCTGAAACAGTCATATTACCGTGTTGGGTTACTACCGTGATTGAAGTAACTTGAAGGCGATCTTTGGAATAGTTTGCTAGTTGATAGTGATCGATCGAGTTCTTAATTAATATGGCTACCCCAGCATGTGCTTTATTATCTGGGTGATTAGTATGGTAAAGTCGATACTGCGGTATTTTAAAGAATGACTTCTCAGTAAAATGGGTTTCGCTGATTAACAAGATGTCTATTAGATTTGTGGCGAGAAAAATTTTGAGTTCGTCTTTATGTTGGGCTAAGCCGTTTGCATTCCAGAATCCGATACGAAGAAAATTAGACATTGTGCTTGCCAATAAGCACTGAAAGCATGTACAGAGCCATGCTGTTTTGATGGACTAATTGGTTGAACATTGATTTGAAGTCTTCCAAAAATTTGTTTAAGATGCTACTAAGGTTCTCCTCAGTTTCATGTTGTGTGGATATGTGAGGATTGGTGTGGTTACTGCCTCTTGTGATGCCTGTATAGCTGCGTTCTTGACTGTATTGCCTGTTTGAATACAGTAAGTAGGTGGAGATAGGGTTTGCCATAGATCTTGGTTGGGTAGCAGGGTTGGTGGAAATACTGTTACTGCGGTTATTTTGATTACTTTTATAAAGACAATGACAAAATTCACAGCCTTTGTAATTGGCCGGATGAGGGCCTCCACACAGAGCACATATTGCAGGCATGTTGTTGGTTTTTTGCAGGCTGCGGAAATGTGGGATCCGCCTCATTTGACGTAAGTGAAGGGCCTATTACAGTAAGTCTGGGACGAATGATACTGGACTAAATCGCATGAAGTCAATTGTTGTTGAAGATTATTACTTTCAGGGCCGTTTCCTGTAGGAAAGATTATTGTCTGATATCACATTTGACTGTTATGCACTCAATCGGCTAATCGCACTGATAGTGTTTACACGCACACACACTGATTTACTATAACAGAAAAATTGAATACTATTCTATCCCATTTGCACATTTATCATATTTCTATCAGAAATGCGATGTTGGCGCGAATTATGAGCTCGATTGCGCCTTGTCGCCGGCCAAATTAATTTTAGGCGACTGATTGAATTTGATGGTGTTACGCGTGTCGCGGCTGTTAATTGCACCGAAAGTGTCCGTTGCAATTGTTTTGATGCACCGAATGATGTGCTACAAAGCGTCCGAATGTTGACGCATAGATCTATACGAACGAGATCTATTTTATAGATATGGATTGCGATTCGATGGTTTGTACTTTCGTATGACGACGTAGACTGTATTTTTTACTATTTTACTACTCTCGTGACGCCGAAGTGACTCGGTTTTATATGGAGGAGTTCGACTGGTCACTCCTCCATACCTCAAGACGATACGATAATTGGTTAAAGTCAAAAAGTCAAGACTCCAATCAGCGTATGCCCTGAGTGCCACCAACCCCCGTTCTTGTGCCCTTAGCACGCGTTTCGAGAACGAGGGTGGGGTGAGCCACTCGGAGCGGGAAGGTTACCCGAATTTTGGAGACGAAGGGGAAATTTCCTCCGGGCCCATGTACCTCTCGCATGGGGGTACCGGCTGAGCGCCAGGTCTATTGAAAGTTCCCTATTTATGACATGCGCTTAGCTATTAAGAAAACGCAGTTGACTCGAAAATTAAAGCTATTGTCCTTCTACGGATGTTAAGCGGATAAAAAAGGAGGTTAAAATTGCTAAATCCTCAAAGATAGCAATTCCGGCACACTTATGTCATAAATGTGCCAAGAAAAACTTCCCGCTTTTGTTCCGTAGGACGGAATATCTTTCATTAAATCTTTCGTTAAATAATTTTCGTTAATTCGGAAACTTTATACGTCTCTTTGCATCAACTATTTTAAATAAAATAATTTTCAGATTAGGAAAATTAGTTTGTCAACAAATACGAGCTACAGAATAATTAAGTAACTTTAAAGCGATTCAGATTATTTTGGGTTAGTTTTGTTATAAAGTAAAATTATATTTTGTTAAAAGGTTAATTTAAAAAAACATACACTCACACGCATATATATATATGTATATGTAAACTAAAAGATGAGACATATGTCAGGCATATTTAATTTGTATTTTTTGAAAGCAAGATAACTAAGACGATTTTACATATTACATATTACACTTTTCGGATAGCCAGTGGCGAGCTGCTTGTGTACGTCTCTCAGGCAAGTGGTCGACTTTCAACGCAGTTACATCCTCTTAAAACTAAAATCAGGCTTTCATTAAGGGAGATTGGGGTAATCTCGGACACATTAGCAGAAAATGTTATAAAATTTCGTGTCACATCTCTGTTGCGTTTTGCTCTCAAATGATAGATTAAAGAATCTAGTTCGCATTAAATAAAGAAGCATATATTTACGTGGCCACAAAATTAAAATTGTAAAACAAAAGTTTGTGCTTTACCCGGGATTATCTCATTATTTGGGTAATACCGGTCACAATTTTTTTTTTTTTTGAAAGGATTAAAAAAATGGAAAATAACCAAAAAATGTATTATTTTTTAATCACACGTTTCAACATATATTTTTCATCATATTTTATCAATTAACGGAATATGAATAAATAATATGAAATAACGTTAATCTTACACAGAGCATAATGTCCGACGTAAAATCTTAAGAAATGGAAAAAAGAACGGAGGCATAACACATTCAAAGAAACAGTTTTATTAAATTCCAATGTAGAACGAATTTCAAATTTGTAATATCGCTTTCTGACTTCCATGCTGCATAAAAATAATGCCATAATGAATTAAAATAATTCAATATTTTTTCACCACTTTTTACCCTGGATTAAAATGTGCTCTATATTTTAATTTTAAGCTTCAGATCCCTATTTGATCCTTTAATGCAGACATAATTTTCCCCTCCCTCTCTCTATTCCGCATTTTTATGCTTCTTTGCTTTCATAGAATTTATATTCATTCTGGTACACCATTCCTGTCCAAACGCGAACATTCTACAAATGAATACGCAACGTGTTTTACGTGTAACAAGCAGAAGAAGGACGAAATTGGAAGAGCAATTTTTATAACAGTGTTTCAGACCCACTCCTGTATTTCTTTTTCTCGGTTTCTTCAGTTACATTACGCGAATTGCACTCGTGGCCTCTTAGTAGATTACCTTCAAATTGATCGACCACCCGTTGCTTCTCACGAAAACCTTAAAGATGGTAGAATCATTATTATGAAGGAAACATTTTACATTTTTATTGTCTAATATTACCAGATTAGATCAATTAAATTACTAAAATAAGATACTGAACAGAGTCACGCCTGATTTAATAAATTAAATTCTCGGACTTCTTGGAGATGGAGCCTGCAATTAAATGAAATAAACTCTTATTTAAAATACTTGAATTCCTTATTATATGACATGAGGAAGGTGCAAAACTAGCCGAGCTTCATGAGCTTTGTCATGAGACTGACGAACGCAATGGTCAAAATTCCTACGACCCAGTATGGATCCTTCAGCTCTTTTGTTCTGTATCTTACCGTTTTCTTACATTCTAAATTGCAACATGTGTCTTAGACTATTGGAAGAAACATTTCAGAAAGTACTTTAAGAGAAAGTAGGTTTTTTGGTTAACTTTTTCTTCGTAATATTTCTGTATACAAACTGTAACGAAACTGATTAAATTGAATTGCATTTTTGAGTAAGTGTACAGTTATCTGAGATAATAACAAGAATTATTGTTATAGTATTATTAGTTTAACATGGACGTAAAGACATCAGACAAAATTCATGACAACTTAGAAATATTAAATGAAGTACTGTTACAGTATAACCATTGTAATTAAAATATATTGTGTATCAAATTAATTCAAGTAAAGTTCCTTCTAAACTGAAAATTACTTATTAGAAATACCTTTTAGTAATACTCTTATTCCTCAATTAAAACTCACTATCAAACATTTTTTCCTTAAAACTAAGCCACATTTCGATAAAAAACTTCACTCGGACATCACTTTACCCACTTACTCTACCAAACACAAATATACGAACCTAATTTCCCCTTTTAGAGCTACACACTAACAGAACCTAAAATTTCACACTCTTTTTTTAGCTTGCAGCCTGAGCGGCACTTATTGTGCTAAGCGATATTCAGCGCAAAATTGATGGAATACTTTCCTTCAATACCTTAATTACAGGTGGTCTCAATGGTATCTAGTTGTATCGAGTATTGAACGAATTTCATTCAAAATTATAGGTTTACAAGTAAGAAATGTTGAAAACCTCGAAATCATTGCACGACAGAGTAAAACAAACTGACACACTATAGTTACAGGAAATAAGTAGGATTTATTTCTACTTATTACCTGCAATTTTACACGAATTCACTTAATACGTGTCATCGAACGTTTTCATGTCTTGCTTTTTAATTGAGTACAACAAAGGTAGAAGTAAGTATAGTACGCGACAAAATGATAATGCACTAATTTTAGATTTTAGATTTTTAGTACTTTCTTAGTCTAACGTAATATGTACAAATTTTGCACGCATTTCCATATACAGTATTTCTTTTTTAATAATACAGCTGAACACTAACCACTGATTACATTTTTTACTGCAGATTTAATCCTTTTAGAAAAAGAGGCGTAACAAAATGATAGCACAGATACGAAAAAGGAGATCAAACGAGATTTCATTGTTTCAAATAGTACATATATCTTTTCTACATTTTCATACGTTCAACTCAAATTTGGCAACAAAAGTAGCTTGTCACGTTACGTTAAGGAAATAAGCGAATAAAAGCCATTCGCTATATTTTCGTTGATATTCCACAAATAGTAATTTCTTTCAAGATCTTCATGAACAGCGACGTATACTATTGACCTCCATCTGTAAAGACAAATTTGAGCTGCAATTATATGACGTGTTTTTGTTGAGATAAATCGTACTGAAATTATTCGAGAAACACTGCAAATCATAGGCTGCGCTATCACTTTGTTGAGTACTGTACAATCATGCGGCAAAAAGTCGCTCGTCTGCCTCAGACCTTCGGATCAACCGTATGCGTGATGCGATTGTGAATCTGTCTTTAGGTCTCTTGCAACATGCATGTCGTCGATACCCCGTCAAACGGTGTGCATAATTTGAAGCATGGCGAGCGCGCCGCATTTCAGCTTCTCTGCTCGAATCCGATTCTGTGGTCAGCTTATTCAAGCTTCCCTCGCACAATCAGAGACGGATCGGACGTGTAGCTGCTGACAAGGAACTCTGATAATAGACACAAGCTTCGGAGGATCTGGAATGTACAGTGCACGCTATGCTTAGACGGAAATTCGGCATTGACGTAATTAGACCACATGTTACCAACCGTTACACAAGCCACACAGTGTTTCGTTCAATAGACAATAGTCAAAAGCTAAAGATATAATTCATAAATTCTTAACGAAGGAATTTAGATTTCAATACAGCTCATAATTATGATTGAAGTTACTGATATTTTGTGAAAGATGATGATTGAAATTTATTGTGATATTTGGATACATTTCTTTAAACGAGCACCATGTAGCAAAGTTTTATGTGTTTAATTTGATTTTTACGAATTATTGTTAGTATAACGATCCCAACTCGTCCCAATCCTTTATGTCTCTTGAAGCAAAAGAGCATAATCACGACATCTTTGCTTTTAGGCATATACTATTTACGTACATAACGTAAATAGGTGTACTTCGGAATGTATGCGTGCAAAGTTTATCTTATCGAGAGCGACTGTCCGTAGATCAATTCTGAATTGTAAACTCTGCCTCAAAATATATAAGTTTAAAATAAAATTTAATATATGGTGTAAACCATTGGTACAGCATCATTCAACAGCCAACAGTATCAGATGTTGTTGAACTTTAAATTGAGTTTTAAAAAATACCAAAACGTACCTCGATAATTTTTTGTACATTAATTTAGAGCACATTAAACTTTAAACGCCAATTCTAGCTGCTCAATTTTGTTCGATACGGAGAAGATATTCAAAATCGTTAAAGAAGATTTCTTTATACTTTTTATATTTAATTATTTTATGTTTGTTTTATTATTTATATTTTATTTGTCATAAATTCATTTTCACATATCTTTTAAGTTATGAATAATATTTGAACACTTAAAAAGAGAATAAAACGGAAATTTAGAACGAATACAGAGTTATGATTTTTATCCCAGTCGCCTATATACTCGACACTATAATTACCATTTTTCAGATATTTCCGTTGATCCAATGAAAAATGTCATAATCGAAAGATTGTCAGTAATTACATAGAAAGAAATAGCAATAGTTATAATAAATAAAAGTGTTATATTTCATAAAAAAATTTAAGATTATTTTACTGTTTTTAGAAAATTGTAAACATTTTTATGTATCATTTGATACATCATTTCATTCTCTTTAGAAAAGTATAACAGGTCTTAGTTCGAAAATTATTTTAGAAATTATGATTTTCGTCTAGAATTCCCATATACACGAGATACTGTATATATGGCATCCAGGAAGACAACCAGCTGACCTGCAACTATCATACATCCTTTGAAAATTAAATTAATCATCGATCTGTGGTCACTCCATTATGCGCGGCTGGTTCCCATTTTCCTCACTGGGCTGTTTATATACAGCGTGCTTAAGAGGAATTTGTCGAACACCGATATCTGATGACGGCTACACGTTAGATTGTCCTATTGGATTGCGATATGCAAATAGACAGATTAAAGAGGCCCAAAGATGAATTGATGATTGCAACCAGAAACATATGTCATAGAAGTTGGGGACAGCGATCAAATGCAATGACACTATCCCGCTAAAATTTGCTGCCAATAACAGTTTTGGTTATGTTATTATACATTTCGATTTTAGAAATCACTGTCATTAAGCTCGTTCAACTATCATATATGTAATCAAGTCGTTTCTTTTATTACATGAGCTCGCGTTACGTGAATGGTAAACGGTGATCAGTAAGCATAGTAGTGTTATATAGATCATAGGGATACGCGGGTATTAAACTGATTTTAATAAGTATCATATTTAGCGAAGTGAGAAATATGGGAATTCGCTATAGCTTCGAAGATAGAATAAATTCTTTTGACAACTACCGATATATCTAATTTTACAGAATATGTATCAATTCGCTTACTCATATCACGTTTAATTTTACAATACTTTTTAGCTTTTAATTGAACTGTGAACATTTTCATGAAATGTATTCATAAGATAATCCTTGTAATTGTAACACAGTTGCGAATAAGAAAATTGATACAAATGTATATCTAACATAATCTTAACTTTTCTATAAATGTAATAGCTAAATTAATTTAGAGGAATGAAGACTCCAAATTTATAAATTTCAGATTAAAAATCCTGATTGCAATTTTTATTGTCTATAATAATATTCTTAGTTTTCAAAATAAAATATGTAGCAAGAAAAGAAATTGTGTAGCAAACATTGTACGGAGCAAATACTGCACTAAATTGTATGATAATTATGACATTTAATTATAGCAGAAACACTGTAGATAAATTAAGAAGCGTTAAGCACAAAACGTTCGATCGAAAATATTGATAGCCGGTAATGAACAGTGATGTTTATCAAGACCTTAAATGCTTTTTCACTGTAAAAATTTCACCTAGTAAGCAATAAGTAAAATCCTTCCGATAGTCGGTGATTAATTGAAGGGCTGCCTTTTAAATTCGCCGTTCAATCGAATATTAGCAGTTGCTAAAACACATAATTTCCAAATTACTTCAAACCACATGAATATTTACGTTTCCTTAGGTACCGCTTGAAATTCTATCAAACATTGTATAATTGCAAATTCAAAAATAAATAGAAATGTCTGCACCAAACAAAGAATCGTAACCTATATCTTAATTTCCCAAAAAACACAGCTGAAATTAAATTTGAGATTCTTGAAAATTTTGATTGATGTCTTTAATTCCGTATGCATAAATTTAATTGAAGTCATGCGTTTCGAGTTAACAAAATGTAATGTCTTTTAGGTTTACAAATTAAATTAAAATGAAGATAAAAAAATATCAAACGTTTGTTATTTAACAGATATGTCAGTCGAAAGCTGCAATTCGAATTAAAAGGGAAACATGAAATTTATGTGAAAGGCTATAAAATTCATGGTGCATAGATTACGCTCCGAAAAGTATGGCGTTTGCTCAATGAATCATTCTGATTAACTGATGCTGTAAACTGTCAGCAGGATATTTTACAACAGATTTAATTACTAGACTGATGGAAGGATGTGCTCCAGGGGATCTCTTAATGGCGCGACACGATAAATTTCGCAAATGCAGCTTCCAGGAGACCCGCTGCAGGGATGCTCGCGTCACTGAATTGCAAACGGATTTCTCTACGCGACGTCGAATAAAAGGAATCCTAACAATTTCTCGTCGAGCAAGGTGCGGACGTAATTAATTTTCGTGTTTCTCGAATTTCGACGTGATGAAAAAAACATCAGCTTCATACTTCATAATTCGTTTAAGTTTGTATCTATCATTCCAAATAGGTAGTTTTGTTGAAGTCAAAAAATGTTCTATAGGAGGTTGGGTTCAAATAACAGTTATTAATAATGAATGATATTAAACTATTATTATAGTTGCTACTATTTTCTTAGTTGAAAATACCACTGTGAGGGGTAATAACTATTATTACAACAGTGAAATCATTTCTAGATAGTAATGGTGATATGAATAATTTCAAGGAATAATCTTATCAGCTAACAGTGGCACAAAAGGTATTATATTATTAGCTTTGAATTGTGTGAGTATTTGGATTATTAACATGTAATTTTAATAAATATTATTTCACTATTAATTTTACTGTCATGATTAAAGATAATATCCAATAAAGTATTTCGAAAGTTATGTTTAAAACCATTCACTAATTCTTAGCAATCATGTATTGTTATGTGCATTCTTATGTCCTCTTTTATAAATATGTAACATAAACGTTAATCAATAAGTAATCTAACTCTTAAATAGCTCTCTAAAATACCAGAGAATAAACAAACATTTCGCCTTTACCAAATTTTACGAGTAACATCCCTAAAATAACACGTGAAAGTGATCAAATACTTTACTTTATAAGTTTCCTTTATTTCACTGACGTATAACCACCATCTGTAAGACACATCGGAAAATTAAGAAATTCAAGAAATAGTCAACGTTTTTCAAATAAATAATAAAATATTAAACCTATTTCTGATCAAATACAAAATGTGACTCGATAGTTCAATTGTTTTCGTGAGCCATTGTGTTTATACATAATAACCATGATTTGGTCCACGAGACAGCTGATGTTTCTCGATTTCTGACGGTAATAGCGAAGGCTTCTCCGTAGGAAGTACTTACTAGAATCGGTGTGCGCGATCATGTCGGTGCACCAGCAAACTTTAGTCCTAGGAAGTTGATCCGCGGAGAACGAGCCATAATGGCAGCGTAATTGGATTTAACGATATAAACTCGTGTTCGATCGTTTGGAAACCGCAAGTGCATTATGGCGAATTCGAATTGCGGAGAGGGGGAGTGCAGCGACTTCGGAGATAAAGATAAATCTGCTCCGCTTTTAATCCAACGTAGATCAATCGACTGTTTGATGAATTTCCCAAACGACTGATCATCGTGAGTAACGAGCTTTGACCTGTCGTTTACTCTTTGAACGCGATGCGTTCTCCTCCTCCTCCCTTTTTTCTTTCTTCCGTATGGCCAGCAGTTTTTCAATATCTACGGCAAATATGTAGGAAAACTGAATTGGAGAACGTTGTATAGTAGACATCTGTACGACGATTAATCGATTTCCTCGCACAACGCACTAAATAGTACATACAGGATGTTCCCGAGTTTAAAAAATTAAATTTGTCTAGTTTAGCATTGCACCGTTTTACACATTGCTTTAGATTATTCGCGTTATTCGATTTCCTATAATACGAATTCATACAACGTGTCACGGAGTAACCGCATTTATTTTGAAGAAATTTTGAAGAAAACTTGATGCAATTATGAAGGAATTATTCTAATACCATCTTGGTAAATACGCTGAAGCATTTATTCCTAATATTAGTATGTGAATATAGATAAAATAAAATGCATTTGGTGCCAGGTCTCTACCTCACTTCACCCTACCTCACTTGCCATAAGACAAGCTTCGCCTTTTTCTAAATTACCAACGGGAATACCTCTTTCCTTTGACTTTACTTTTGATCCTCAGATACATTCTCCTCATTACCTTAACCATCCTCGTTCACATACATACGTTACAGCAAACAAATTAAGACTACTTCCTCGGACACGTTCATTTTTTAAACTTCACCCTAAGATTCTACTTATTCCTAAAAATTTTGCAGCATGCATTTTAGCAAGGAAACAAAATCCGATCCCGTTACAAGAAAACTCGATTACAACTGAATTTTACATCCAAAATCACATGTCTAAGTGCAAAAAGTTCCGACTAGGCTTTTGAAAAATATTAATTCGCGTTTCCCACACGTTACCAAACGTTAGAAATTCGTAACAGTTATGGTTATTATTGGAACGTGACAAGGAGGTGGTTGACCAAGTTTTCTAAATTCCTAACCGTCTAGGTTAACGTATAAGCACCCGGTAAGTTAGGGTATAAAATACGTTAAACGCATTTCATCACAGGCACTAACACATGCCCGGATAATAAACGCAATAAACAAAAGCCAGCATTAATGTGTGATGAGCTACTTAAAATTCAGTATACTGTGCCGTAGTCACATTTGACTCGCGGTCCCAAGTACTCGCAAATAGTGACATTACCGCAATCGTTACCGTTTCTGCTGTATGCTTCTATGTGTTATCTTAAACTGTGAAACCTCTGTTTGATGTAGACCAATACACAAGTATATATAAAAATATCATATTTCCGATGCAATGCTTTTTTATTCTTGTATTTCTTGAACTGTTCAGTTTCTTACGACGTTCTAACGAAGAAAGGCGCGTGTAAAACATTTATATTCCCTCGAAAAGATAATTTCCTATTGTTTTATTTTTATTATTATTCTCTTTTTTGTTTTTGTTATCTTTTTCTCCTTCTTCTAATTATTATTTTTAGTTTTAGTATTTTTGCCTTTTCGTGAAAAAAGCAGAGTAGAGCATCAAAAAGTATATTGCATAGTCAGTAACAACAGATATTCCACAATATGTACTTATTATGAGAAGTATGTATAGCTCATTCCATGCAAAATCGTATAGATCTGTGTAATATATGCAGTACAAATATAAATATTAAATCAATATCATTCTTTCTTAAATCACAGTGTTGTAGTTTTCTACATTTACACCAAAAATGCGAAATATAATTCGAAACAGAAAATTATTAGGTGTGCAAATTAATTCGGCACCTTTGCATTTAATGCTTTATAACTTCCATCCAAATTAAAATACATTTCCTGCCCTATGGTGATTCGAAAGTAGCAACATTATACTCTAAGGAACATTAAAACAGTCGTCATAACTCCGCATAATTTCACTTAATAACAATAAACGATTTGGAGTTTGACAAGGAGTATTTGAGGCATTGCATTCGTTTTGCTTTTGAACCAAAGAAAAATGCCTGCGAAGCTAAAGAAATAGTTTTTCCCGTTTTCGGTAATGACGCTGCGACGTATAAAACATGCAAAGAACGGTTTCAAAGATTTCGAAACTTACATTTTAATCTATCGGACAAGTACGTCCGGGATAGGCAAGGAATTTGAAAAATCTTTTGAGAAACGTTTGAGAAAACTAAACAAGGGCTTGCATTGCAACCAGGTGTTACCGACTAATCCTTATCGTAACATTTACTTCAGTTAAGAAAAATTCAAAAGTTGGGAAGGTTGGGCTCTACACCTTATAGTAGTAAATACATACATATGTATATCGATAAGTACCTCGAGCCTCGAGTGATCATCGATATGTTGATCTATATCCGTGAGCGTCACTGTTTAAAAACGGAACTGTTGAGCACCACGAAATTCGCCACAATTTTTCGTGGAGGTTTAATCCGCCTACTGCCCCGCACTTTGGTGGATTGCAGGAAGCGGGCGTTAAATCAGTGAAGCATCATCTGAAACGCATCCTCAGAGTATTCACTCCGACAGGGGAGGAGATGCATACTTTGTTATGCAAGATCGAGGCGAGTTTGAATTCTCGCCCGATCGGCCCCCTGAGTGATAACCCGGAGGATTATGTTCCCATCACTCCGAGTCACTTCCTGACCGGTAGCCCTCTCAATGCACTACCGGTACCTGCCGTGGAAACGGAGCCTATATCGCGATTGTCACGATGGAGGGCGATCCAAAAATTCCATGAGCAGCTCTGGAGACATTGGGTCCGAGATTATATCTCTTATCTCCAGCAACGCTATAAATAGTCATCCACCCAAACACAAATAAACCCAGGAAATCTCGTACCCGTTCAAAATCCTCTCCTGCCACCCAACCGGTGGGAGATAGGGAGAGTCGAGGAGATTCTACCTGGAAGAGACGAAAACGTACGTGTAGTCAAAGTACGTACGTCTAAGTTCACCTACACACGACCAATTACGAGATTGTGTGTTACCTGTGGACGAGACCCAAACAATCAGTGGATGAGTCACCTGTGGCCTCGGAATTCGAAGCAAACAGGGACCCAAAAAAACACGACAATTTTCGGTAAGAGAAACAGGGGCAGGAAAAAAATAGGTGTTATCTATTGGGACGTGGGACAAGTCCACATACCCCTTGCTCTCTGTCCCCGTGGATAGAATTAAGGAGTAGGGAAACCGCCACTCTTTGTTCCTCCACTCCACAGAGAAACGCCCTCGAAAAATCAGTAGTTCTGGAAAAATGGAAGAGACTGGTATACGTGCGCCTAAAATCAATTGGAGCGAGCTCATCGAAGACCAATTCGAGCAATGTGTTCGAATTGTGGAGCAGACAGGGGCTTCACCTGCTCCACAGGTCCAAGCCGGAGGGCACCCAGCGCCAGCGGAGACAGCACCGGTACAGGATCAAGCGCGTGAGCAGCCGCCCGACATCCTATTCGATGTCGGCCTCACGGCGCTCCGAGTGCTGCGGAGCGTTCCCCGAGATGCCCGGCAGTATCGATACCAAGTGTCCGGTGGAAGGTAGGTGCTTAGGTAGAATCAGCTGGGCCACCTCACCTCCCTTCAATTCCGGGAGAGGCCTGTAGCCCTCAGCTCGGCAGCCGTGCTCCCGGTGGAGCGCCGGACGACATCCAGGAACACGGGTGCACTAGCGGGCGGATCAGGCCGGGAATCCGGACGGTCACGACGACGACACCAGCGACAGGAACCACCCAAAATCCTAGGGATGATACCACGGGCTGGTCCGCGAAACCATGGAGAGCAGCCAACGCCAGCGAGGCACCACGGAACCACCAAGGGACCGCCCCGAAAGGAGAGGAAGCCGCGCTTCGTGGGAAGCAGACGAACGGCACAGTGCATTCGAGGACCTCGAGCAACCTACTTTGGCGATCCAAATCGTGCCGCCCATCGAGAGTTGTCCTCCTGAAGAAGCGTTCCGCGAGTAACCGGAGTCTCCACGTGGCCTACGTGGATCGACTCCCTTCGCACATCGCTAGATTTTTAAAACAAATTTAGGGATTTTTCTACTTTTGCTTCAGCCGAGAAACCAGAAATTCCACCCAGTTTCTCGGCTCGATCGTCGACTGCAGGAAAGGTGTTCCATCCTTCGGAACAGCTGCGAGAAGTTTTCCATCGGCATTTATGGCACGAGCGTGCCGGTAATGCTACTTTTGAGGATTAGGAATTTTTAGCCGTTTTGCCTTTTTTCAAACCCTCTTAACATCCGTAGAGGGACAATAGTTTAATTTCGAGTTACCGTAATTCCTCAGTAGCCAAGAGCGTGCCATAAATAAGGGACTTCCGAAAGGCCCGGCGCCCACCCGGTACCCACATGCGAGAGGTACACGGGCCCGGAAGTACTTTCCCCTTCGTTGCCGAAATTCGGGAAACCTTCCCGCTCCGAGTGACTCACCCCACCTTCGTTCTCGAAACGCGTGCTAAGGGCACAAGAACGGGGATTGGGGGCACTCAGGGCATACGCTGATTGGAGTCTTAACTTTTTGACTTTAACCAATTAGCGTATCGTCTTGAGGTATGGAGGAGTGACCAGTCGAACTCCTCCATATAAAACCGAGTCACTTCAGCGCCGCGTATTCACAAACGCGCCTTATTCAGATTCACAATATTCACATACAAACGTGCCGCATTATTCACAATCTCAGTAATCCAAGTATTATTCACAAACGCGCCTTATTCGTACAAGTATTATTCACAAAGTTCATTCGTTCGGAACTTATTCACCTCACAATTCACAACACATACAACAGTCAGAAGTCAATCAGATCTGAGATTCGTACGTCTACGTTCAAACCAGTCGTCTAAAGCAAACAAGCGGCGGACGACAGTCGCGATCCTGTCATTCGAAGACGCGACAAAACAGAAGGGTGCTCTGTGAATCAGGTACAAGACGGGAGAACATAGTTCTTGGGTGCTCACTGATTCACAGCGTCAGTCGCCTACCGCTTTCGTCGCTCTTAACTGCCGCTGGACTAGCCATGCTCTCCCGTGAGACCGTTTACAAAGCCAGGAGAGGATTCCAGCGGACTGCAGGATCCTCTTGGCTGCTCACGCGCTCACGGTGTATACACACAAGGCGTCAGCAACCACTTTGGTTGTGTAGGCAAGGGATTCCAAGGCCGAATCATGTGCACCAAGGGAGGAGACTTACAACCTCCCCCTTTTTGGAGCCGATTCCGGTTGCATACAGAACGTACAGGAAACTCCGTTTGGTTTGTTGCTGTCGTCGAGGTAAATCTACAGTCCACTTCGCTCGTTGCGAAGGCAGGAAGGCAGTTGTCACAACGAACCGGCGGCGATCGTGTGTGACGTAATTCTGTCAGTTGATCGTCCACGCAGATTGTGACGTCAGAGCTCAAGCGACCGATTTTTGTTTCAGGACTAACGAGGAGACCGCCAGGAGAAGGAAAGCACCCAAGCGGCGAGTCCCAGCAGTCAGACCATTTTTTGTGGCGTTAAGAGTTTTTGCGTGTAACAATATACGGCCGTTCGCAAGACGAGCGGCGAAAATATACATTGCACTCTCGATTACTTAACCTCTTCCTCATCCGCGCTGTTTGGATTCCGGTAATTCAGACGTAAATATTTCTTTACAGAATTTCCAAACAGTCTCGAATGTACATTAGTGAAATATTGTTAGAAATGACTCCGGCACAGGACTACAAGCTTCAGTACTTGAAGAGTTAAATGTTAACAACCATTTTGGGCCTCAGACCTGACAACCAGTCAGAATCTAAGTTAGTCCCTAACCCTAACCGTTGATCCGAGGCCGCTACTAGGGGACTGTATACCCCGCCTCCAATGGCTGCATCAGAATAGGCCGTGGACAGTAGTGGTGGGGTCCGCCATACTGTCGGGGAGGTCACGGTCAGACAGGTACTGTTCTCCGCTCATTTAAAATACTATGAAACGGCACGGGGGCAAAAGAAGTAGGGTTCTTTCTGCAAGCTCTGAACCCTAGCCATGCACTTTAACATAACAATAGGATCAGAGTTGAATTGCGTCCATATAAAGTTCGGAGCCGATAAACTATCCGGGTTTCATTTATGCTCATACTTAATGTATAAAATGTCTATTTTATCTCATAATAGTTATTTAACATAAAAAGGACATTGCATTATATTAACAGTTTTTCTATAAGTGCTATCATAATGATGATTTTGAAATGTAATTAATGTTTTTTAATGAAATCAAGCATTCTGTATCATACAATCCGCGTTAGCTCTACACCTCTTTCTCAAAAAAGTGCATGAAGCCACGTTCCTCAACAGAACAATATTCCAAATATACTAAAATTTGATATTGCAATGCTTTAAACATTAAGTTTCACATTCCTGCTAGAGTACTCTTTGTCAGCGGAGCACAGTACTAGGGTCCACGAAAAGTTGGTTAGTGGGATGATACAGGGCTTATCAAACCTAGAACCAATTAGACGTGCGTTCTTTTTGCTAGCCAACTTTTCACGAACGTACCATATGGTTCCAGTATTGTGGCATGTGGAGTAAGAGGTGAAACTGAAGGGTCCACCTTCAAGTACGTGACCTGTCGGTGTCGCTGCAAGATCCATTGAATGTATTTTATTGACGGTGCAGCAGTTCGAAGCTAAGAATTTAAATAAACTAATTTACTTAGTCTGGGGACCATCCTGACCGCAGCTGCGTTTAAGTTGTTTACAACATTGCTTTACCTGTAGCCCAAAAAAGGGTCGGTGCTGACACCCTTTGAGAATTTCCTTAGTTTCGAGCAAAGTCACCAAAGCGGATTCCGCCCCCCAGTGATTAACACATCACCAATCCGAGCAAGGCACTTTTTACTCCAAGAGGACGCAGGGCATATGAAATTGAAGAAGGGAGAACGAGGGCCTTCTACAAAAGTTTGGAAATCTCGAAGCAGAGCTCAACCAACCGTAGAAGAAAAAGGACTTCTTAGCGAAGGTTGCGGTATGCGAACATCCGAGTTCCGGACTCGAACTATAGTCAGTTTGGTTTTATTTAATTGGGAAATCGAGCCAGCAGGCATAAACTGACCTTCTGCGACATGACCCGAGTGTTCTCTTGGTTTCCTGCAGCTCTCCTATTGCGCTGAGGAAGGCCACTCTACAGATTTTCAGATCTAAAAATCCCGCACTATCTCGTCACTATCCAAGGTAGCGGAGTGATTCTCGAAGATTTCCTTCACACCTATCTCTTACCGGCGAGATTCCATTTCACTTTTTTCCAATTTTCGTATCTTCAGAACATTCCACCTGCACCTCTAAATGGCAAATTTCCCTTTCTATTCTTCTATTTCTAGAACTCTTAATACCTCCCAGAATTCTATACTAAGAAAAAAATTCAAGCAACCATCGAGAAGTACACATCATGTTTTAAATCTCGTAACCGTTAAGGAAGGGGTGCAATTTTCGTATCGAAACAAATCTCAGTGTTCCTAGATAAGCTGCATCGCTGTAGACGTTAACACCAAATTAAGTGAAATTCGAGAAGGACGTTGTCGAATCCACAACCGGACTTATCCCTGACTATTTCACCGCAGTCCATCTGTTATTTCACCTTGCCTACATTGGTGGCCAACGAGGAAAGTAAATTCTAACTTTCTTTCAACCGTGGAATCGGCTCGACGCTCTCTCTCTCTCTTTCTCTCTCTCTCTCTCTCTCTCTCTCTCTCTCTCTCTCTGCATACGTTGCAGTTTTCGATTTTGTACCAGTTCCTTTAATTTATTCTCGGATAGGTTCTCGTTGTTGCTGATTTACTGTGGTATACTCAATATTCTTCCACGTTCTCCCTGCCCAATGTCCATTCTTAACTAGTAACTGAAATGGGCATTTTTTCCCGCGTAATAGGATTCATGATTTGTTATCGATTTGAGAAACCTTATTAAACCTTGTTTTAAAGAATGAAAAGAGCTTGGGTTGTGTAATAATTTGGTTTAAAAAATGATGATGAAAAGCGCAGAAAACATTTTATATTATAGAATGAATTATTAAAATGCCTCAAAATTTCATTTTATGTGTGTATGTACATAATAGCGAATAAATATTCTAATATCATTCATAAAAGAAGGAGCAGATTATATTACATAGTTATAGAATAAGGTTATCACATTGAAATTATTTGTATCATAGGGAAAGTCGAACTGTCAATAACTCTCCTTTATTTGCTCGTATGAAGTTCAACTATGGAAAACGCTTGTCGCTGAATTCCTAATAACATATTCAAAGCTGGGGCATTAATTATTTGACAGGTAATAAAAATAGCAATACTTCGAAATTCGTCTGTATTGAAAATCGTTCGTGGCCCATGAATATTATTACGCAGCTTTCCGGGAGTAAGTCCGATAATCGAAGTCTCGTATTAAGATTCGCTCATACTGAACTTTGTTTAATTTAGTTAGGCAATATACTATAATTTACTTTTAGGATTATTTAACCTCGTAGGTTTGAAAGTTCACAAAATTATCATTATTTGGCGACTAACGGTCACCTCTCACATAAAATCACTGTAATTCAAAACTTGAATTGAAGTGCGGCACGGGTTATCCAATTACGCTAAAATTTTGGAGGCATCATTTCCTTACCAAGTATCATAATATAGCAGGATAAGACTGAAAAAAGATTTTTTTAACCCCTGTAACTAAAGGCCACCTTAGTGATCACATTGGTTCATGGTAGACGGTATTATACTATTATGCTAGGCGATAGAGTTGGACATCTTCTTGGAAGGTTAAGGCTTTCTTGTATATACATTTTTCTTGAAGTGATCCTGGAAATTCTGGGGTGACGTATTGTATCCATTTAGCGTTGTGCTTACGGCGCTGAACTAATATATGTTCAACGGATTCTTGCTTGTTACACATATTGGTCATATCTGGATCTGTTTTTGCGACGAGGTATGAACGAGTGAAGTTAGTTAGGAGAATGAATTTATTATTCGAGAACATAAACGTAGCACATTACAGACAATATGTAAATATATTTTTCCATGTATTGCAGTTTCATTTCCTTTTATTCTGTTCTTAACAACGATACACTTTAAAATATAAATATGTCAGCATCACAGTTTAGAAAAGAATAGTCTGCACCCTTTCTAGTTTTATTAACAAATGATACTATAATTAGAGTTCACGTATAAACAAAATATTCCACCAACTAAAAATGCGTTCCACTACAGATTTTTGATTGTCTCGTTATGTTACCAATTACATTACTTTAATTTATAATAAAACGCATTTTCAATTTAAACATTTTAAATCTAAATTACAGCTTACATGGATTAATAAAGAATTAAAAGAAATGACGAAGCATTTGTTGTTCTGTTCATTCCAAAGAAATTTCTGTCCAATGCATTTCAAAGTACGCAATTTCACATAAAATGGCTTATGTAGCACCTATTTGGGTACAAACGACAAGTTTCTCCAGTTCCAAGTTACTGACATTCGACGCTTCTATAATCGGCGCAAATTCGATCAAGCAGACGGCAAGGAGCACGGAGACGTTACAGAACCTTGTTCCAGCTTTGCTTCAGAACCAAATTCAGATCCGTTGGATGATTCAGTACGTGAAACGCCCACGGCTATTGCGACGTCTCCATTGTCGTGACTGTTTCGCGCTGAAAGGACCAAATTACGTCCTCTACGATCACCGGAATTCTGCTGATCGAGGAGAAACGTCAACGCGATGCCTCCGATCGC
Organism: Tetrapedia diversipes; assembly: GCA_033822845.1. Lineage (NCBI taxonomy): Eukaryota > Metazoa > Arthropoda > Insecta > Hymenoptera > Apidae > Tetrapedia > Tetrapedia diversipes. The sequence goes on from JAOPTO010002172.1 coordinate 56,532, forward strand.
GTTCATCGATCAGCTCCACTCTCAACGCGTTCTATTACACGAATCTGAGATGCCAGGTTAATAGTTTTGTAGTGTTACAATAATAATAATATTTATTATTCGATTATAGGAATATAATTACAATGCTATGTACAAATTTTACTTAATTTACTTAATTAACAACTCTCTACACGGTGTCACGTCTAATTCAACTCTACACGGTGTCACGTCCGATTCAACTCTATTCGGTATAACGTCCGATTCAACTCTACTCGACCAGCGAAAACTGTTGCTAACCCTTGGCCTTTCTCCCACCACGTACCTCGGAAAAATTCCTCAAGTATAACCATATTTGGGCATTTTTCCGAGGGCCTCGCGCGTCGCCAAGGGTTTTCCCCAAGCAGGTCTGAAATCCCGCTATTCACACCTTACTTTATCTTATGCTCTAAAATTAATTACGATACTACAGTTTCAGCGATTTTTTTCTCCGATCCAGCTAATTCGATTCGATTCGACGCAGCTCCTGCTCATCGAGAAACCTAACGGCCTTTCGTTGCTCGATGATTTATAGTACACGCTGGACACGTTCATTTAGCATATTTAGCTAAACTAACTTATGACACGAATCCAGAAGAAGAGCTATTTTTGAAGTTATGCTTTTCAATTTGCTAGCAATATATTTTAAAGTTTACAATTCTTTTCTGTGGAGCGAAAGTGTTACCTATGATTTGTGGGTGTAGAAATTCACTTCTCTCCGTTTAGAAGCTTTTCATAAAGAAGGAATCTTTGAAGAATAACACTAACGCTAATTGTAATGGCCAAGAAGTTGGGAAATCAATACTTGGAGAAAATATTCCTACATTACTACAAATACACACCGATCCTTTTTACCAAAGAAGCATGCTAAAGACCTGAAACAAGAGTGCACCGAGTAACAATTATGCTCCCTGATTGGTGACTATCAAAATTTAAGAAGAAGCAATAAATGGGTATTAAGAAAATGCCATACAACAAACTATTCAACAAATTCAAACAAGTTACGTAGAGAATGGTAACGCCAATTATAAATTTAAGAACAAAGAAACATCCATCAAATTATAATTAATCATTATTTACCAAAGATAGTTCCTTAAGTAAAACATTGTTGGCACATAACGCGAAGATATTTATGAAATAATATGAAAATGAAATGTGTATGAATTAATAAAAGGTACAAAGACATCTCTACATGGATTAGTGTATTTAAACAAAGAGAATAACAAGAATTACTGCATAATGCTGTTACTAAAGATTACAGCACTTTTGTTGGAAAAAATGATATTTTGCGTTCCAAAAGCATTTAAGGGGTTGATTAATAGAAATCTAAGTCATATAAAAGTTTCTTAAGCGATTTAGAACAGAACATGCAGCCCGCTATAATTCATACTTCTGCTGTACTTATGAAATTTCCGCAATATCTAGAATTTTACTACTCGTAGTCAATTTTATATCGTAGCTTTACAATATCGAATCGATAGGTTTGTCATTAATCAAGTTTAGCTCATCATGTATGAATATACCGCTATGAATTATAAAAAACCGATTCTTCTAGTTGTAAAGTAAATATAATATGCAAATTAATCGAAGGGGTTCGATTTCGAGAAAAAAGAGCGATTTTATAAAATTTCGAAATAAAAGTTTGAAATACAATTTCTGGAATCTATACCGTGGAATGCGAACTCTTATTTTCAACAGTTTTATAGCTGTATGTCGCATACGATTCTCTTGATTTCAATGGTTTTGAACTCATCGTGTAGTGTACTTAAGCGAATGTCTGTTTACATGCAAATCTATGTGCATATATGTAGGATATACGCAAAAATTTTTCGCAAGAATGGTTAACTACAGTTTCCTTCCCCCCGATATACGTATAACTTCGTTGGAATAGAAATTGACAAAAATTACCTTGACAAACATTCATATCCACGACTTATACCAGTTGAGGTTAAATAATTTGCAGTTTTTAATAAGTACCTGTAACAGAGAAAAAGTATTCGTTATTAACAGACTTTTAATATATTGCTGGTCATATTCGTCAACATTTTTAAAATTATTCCTTACAAGATTGTATGCATGACTGTTAAAAATATTTAAATAATTTCACTTTTATACTTCAATTTAAAACTAATTAACTTCTCTGATGAAATTGCATGTAACTAATTCATTATGCATATCTTATAATGTCCGAGGAGTAAATGTATATATGAGCAATACTTGATACTTAGTTGAAATTAATTAAAATAACAAAACCTTATTCGGCTCTCGATCATTACACAACTGAATTCCAGTTTAAAATACAGACAGAAGGATGCGAAAGCTGTAATAGATAGATACACCAGAAGATAAAAGAGAATGTAGCCTTCAAAATAAATCCTGTTTCAAATCGATCAGACATTAATCTTCAGCAATCGGAATGAAAGCAATTTACGTTTTTCATCGCCTGCTTAATTATGATTCTTAATATCAGCTGTGATCGCCTCTCGTGTCCCGAGCACTTCATCTCCGGTTATTTCCTCCTTCATCAGCCTCTCTACTTTTTTTTACCTTTCACCTCACCTGCTCTAGACACCTAACGGCAAATAGTTTTTACTAATTTATGATCTCAAGTGTGCATGATGTGGCAGCTCTGAAACTCATTGCTTATAAATTCAGATTTGCGATACGCTCTCCACCATTCGCATCTCCTTTCGTTTGAATAATAGAAACTCTCCTTAAACATTAAAGAAACAAAAGACTTGATTGGGCAAGTGATTCAAACAAAATATCTTTGAAATGATTCTTCAAATAATATAACTTACCATTTAGTAGATATTTAGTGTGTTTTATGTAGTTTCTACAGAGAAACTGGAAAAGTCTCGAACCGATTGTTACATTTCGAACATAATTTTTGCCTTATTATACATTGATGAGCATTCGATTTAATAATGCTACTGCACGGAGCTAACGAGTCAGTTCGTGGGAGAAACGGCCTATGAACTTATAGACTCTACACAGTACATCGTGGGAACTCCTTTATCAGCTGCATGCGTAGCCTATAATGTTTAGGAAGACCAACCGTTTAATTTAAGCTTCAACAACAAATTATGGATACAACGTATTCCTTCCTTGGAATCAACATAGTCCACTAACAACTAGTGTTGCGTTCTAACTTAGGGAAGAAAAATATATATAATGACGATCATATACCTGCCCAAGCATCCTTAGAAGAAGGGAAACGGTGACAAGTCCTCCTTTTCTACAACACTTTTAAATAGCGGTGATTGGTTAGGGCTAGCTGTCACTTTTTGTACAAATACAAATAAATTAAATTAAACAAATCAACTCTGGCGTTCAAATTCTGTCACCTGAACAACTCCCAATTGCAACGTTATCAACCTCATCAAGAGCAAACATTTCGCTATACAAGGTGATTACAATAAAGCCGGGAAATCTTTCGAGAGCAACACACCGCTTTCGCAGCTAAACCAACATACAAAACAACTAGATAACCATATCGCCCCATAGAATTGAATCACATAAACAAGCCAACTTTTGCGCCTTAGTCATACTCGAAATTTACATTACGTTACATAATTAATGGACTCGAGATATTTTATTCGAAAATTAATTTATTACTATATTGATCGGCTCGATTATTTGATACTACATAAAGGACTAATTTTGAATTATAATAACTCATCATTTTTCTAAGAAAAATTTGGTGAAGAAACCTTGCAAATGTCCTATTCCACTAATAATAAGATAAGAGATTAAAGGATAAGAGATAAAGCACTATCACGCTACTTCTTGGCTGTTCTATCGCACAAAAGAATTCGTAGACTATCCACTCCATGTTAACGTAGAATGAGTAGAAGATTATAAAAAACCAGGAAGAGCCCATATTCATTATTGTAGGTGAACACCTATTTAAGGAAGAGTAAATCAACCAATGTTGGTATTGCGGTGTGTGTGTGTATTAAGATATGTGAATGGCAATAAGAAGGGAGAAAGGAACGGTAACCAGCAGTGCGTGTGAAAAAGGTATAAATTAGTGGATGTATCAAGCGAGAAAAATAATTGTATCGTCTATTTCAAATATATATATACATAAATCTCGGTGTCATCATTTACAACAATTATTACTATTTTGACTTTGAATAGACAGTCGCGAGGTCCGTGATCCGGTAATCCATGGTACGTTCCTGAGCAAGAGTTCGTTACAGTTTGCGAGAAAAACAGAAGTGACGAAGGATTCAGTACCCGTATTCGTTTTAAAGTACCCGTTATCATTTTAAAGTTTGTGTATATATTCTAAATTTTGTATTGGTTTTAAAATTGTGCAATAATTCTTACTCTTGTGTTAAGTAAATAAATTTTGTTTTAGTTTTATTAACAGCAGAGTATTATTCAAAATTAACGTAGAAAGCTGAAATTTTGTTCTAAAATGGATTATTTCAATTTTTTCAATCACTTCAGTGGATAGGAATACCGACACCATACCATATCTAGGATAACTATCTATAACGACGAATTAAAGCGTTGACAGCATAACTTTGGTGAGTCTCCTTTATACAATATTATGTTTTCGTTGTAATGGTAACTCTGGGATTTGGGTGATTTCCCTAAATTACCTTTGCAATAAAATCCATAGTTCCGTAAAAGTTGTAATTTATAAAAGTGTAACAAATAATGAGCAAAATTCTAGTTTACTCCGATTACTGTTGTACTATAATTTGATATTTTATAATAAATTTATTCGCTGTAAAATCTTTATCTCGGTTAAATATATACTAATCACTCAAATTAAATGTATTTCTGTTCTTTTAATTTTATTACTTTCCAAAATTCCAATAACTGGTTTGGAGGCTAGACAGTCTCCTTCCCATAAATTTATTAACTAAGAAATAAAACATTAAAATAATTAATTACATTCTCCTGTCTGCTGTTCAATAATAAAAGCTATAATCTCTCTTCGGACACGCCCGCACGTAACACGGTCTTCGAGAATATTTTTCTTGCGGATAAATTTGATAGTTTGCTATTCTGTAATCAAAGACAGCTGAATATTATATTCGAAGATAAGTTAAGGAAGGATAAAGTAAAGTAAGTTAAACTTCATTTTCTTTTTACTCTAAAAATATCAATGGAAATTGCGTATTAGTAAGTCGATGTTACTACATGCATCGCACATCATTTCTTCTGTGATGAAATTTCAGCTACACGCATATTGTCTGAAAGTTAACGTGATTTTGCCGCTGGTTTGCAAGCGCCCGAAATTTTAACGAAGTTTAAAGCGTTAAGGAAGTTAGAGCGTCAAATTTCTGTCGCTCGGGGATCAAAATTTCCGCTTCATGAATAGCTAAGTTGAAGAGCGTCAAGGCAAAAGAGCACACAAATCCTAAATCTCAAAAACAACCGGGTAGTCACGTTCCTGTCGTAAAGCCGCTCCTTATCACGGACTTAAATATAATAATTCTAAAGAGCCCTGAATAAGGCTGAATTAATGAAACGCATAGAGCTTCAGTGTAATAATATTCAAGTTCTTTCAAATGTAGTCTTTAGTGCAATAATATGAACGTTGCCAACAGTTATTATTTTATGTATTAAAGTAACTGTGATCAAGCGAAATAATTTCTTACCCTTTGAATGAAATATTGATAATTAAAATAATTAGAACAATTTTACTTTCTATTTTCGTCCTTTTTATCTCTTTTCCAGTCCATCGGTATAATGTTAACAGCTTAAATTTTTAATCTATAAAATATAAAATGTCCACGTATATCTCGCTCTGGTTTAACGCTATCAAAATAGTGCCAGAGATAAAATACGTTCCGCTATTTCTACCTCCTCGCTCAACGATAAATTGATCTTTTAATTTAATCAAAATTAAATTAGTGAAGTAAATACATCGTAAATATATTTCATTAGTGAATAAAATAAAAAAATTTGTATTACAAATCCATAATTTGGGATATCTGCACAATGCTACATACAGATTATGGAAAATCTAGTTAGCAAGGAATTACGTTTCATTGTATTAATTGAATTCACAGCCAATCAGCACCGCTACACGGAATTCGGAAATTATATTATACAGCTATAATTGGTTAAAATCAAGTTGCGTGTTTAAATACAATGTTTAACACTCAAACTGCCATAACCCAAAGTAATTATTGGTCATCAAATGATCAGCGATCGAAGATCAAGAAATGCACGTTCATTCTTGTTTGATTTATATAATCCAGCGTGATGAGAAGAACGATCAATCAAAGTACAAACATCCAATTTCCGACTGCAGGAGCTATGACAAAAGCTATACGAATTCACAAAACGGTGTTGATTGTTAATTGTTGACACATTTTTTTTGTCTGCCTCGTTTTTTCTGCAGCTTCTGAGACATTTCATTCCTCTCAATGAACTAGTTCATCTGCTTGCAAATATCGTCCGTTTCCCCCTTTCGCCCCATCATTCTTCCTTCCTCTTCACCTCTCGGTCTTTGTTAAGAACTTGCACTGGGCATCTAGAGCAAAGTTACAAGGATAACGTAGCAGTTGAGAGAAACTAGTTAGAGAAAAATTAACAGCTTCTTAGATGTATATATTTTTCGGATATTTCTGGATGTTTAATTAATCTCCAACCACATCATTTGCAACAACAGTCAACACCATCACACGTTCTAACTAAATTCACGATTTGCATCGTGGATCAATTTTGGTATGAGTAATCTTCTCACGACCCTTCTTCTACGAAGCCTATGTGCAGTTGGTTTCCTTAAACTTGGGAATGTCACATAATTGGAAAACTGGCCCGCGATGATTGCTCTGTCCATACTTCATAAAAAGATGCGAATTTTAGAATTCATTCTTCTGCAGGAAATATTAATAGCGCACAGATGTTTCCACCCATTTTTTTGTAAACGTAGAACGTTTTTTTAATTTTGCTATATGTTCAACGTGCGTGTTATATGTGGTTATTTGGTGTATTTGATAGCGCATTTCGAGATACAGGTAACCCTCCTATAACACGGTAGATAAGTTCCTAGAAAATGCCGTGTTGTGTGAAACTATGTTAAATGAGACCCAGAACCAGTACAAAAATGGGGGTTACGTTCCAAAAACTTACTAAAAATAAATTTTTTTTTTAATTCTACATAAACAACTTAATTTTTATTAAAAATATAAATGTATGTACAACAAAAAACATTATTTTAATTTAACGTCATTTTAATTTAATAAATTTCTTCATCGTCACTGCTCAGTATAATCAACCGAGAACGGTTTTTCGATGGAACGATATTGACTTCACTTTCAGAATTTCTTTCTTAATGTAAAGTTGTTGCATCTTCTTCCCTCTTAAAAAAATCTGTAATTTCACTTTGCTTACTGATTCTTACCAGGTTATTGTAAATTTCTCGATATGGAGTTAAACAGTTTCGCAGCTCCTTTTTGAATTTTCGGCTTCTTTCAGCGGAAGAATCTGCATTCAAGAAAAATGACTCAAGATTTTCAGTTAAGCTTAGGCCTTCTTGTAATTTCTTTAATGTTAAATTATTAACTGCGCAATCTTCATCAGTGCTAGTATCCTCAGAATCTATTCCATTTACAACTTCAGATGCCATTTCTATCGAATACGCTTCGTCAACTTCTTCTTTCAACTTTAACTTCTTGAACGTCCTAAACTTTTTCAAAAGTCTTTGGGGCTCAAGCGGTTAAGACGGCAAGCCTCGCCGCGGCTGGAGAAGTACAGTATCGTACAAAGATTTTTGCAATTTTCTTATCGTGTTAGAGCAAAACTGTGTTATAGGATGCCGAGTTGTAGGAGGGCTACCTGTATTTTATTCTCTCGAATATTTTGTAGTGTAAAGAGAAGAACACATGAATTACAACTTAAAAAATGTTATATATTTATGTAGGAATGCGATCGAGTGGATGGGAGTTTAGGAGAATCTGAAGAATGCTTGAGTTGGGCAATATACGTGTAAACGTTGAATGTTTGGACCCGAGTGTTTCTAAGGCGTGAAAGATGAACACTTGAAAAAGCTGAATGACTGAGGAAATTTGGGTGATGAACATGACCGAATGTAGAAAGGTTTCAAATCAGAGTGAGAAAGGTTTAAAATTAGAAAGAAAAGAAACGAGTGTTTGAAACAATATGTGACGGAGAAAATGCAAGCGCGTGGCAGAAAGGTTTTGACTGTGAGGACAGAAAGAGCTTGATTGTGAACGTAGAAAGAGTGTAATTCTGAAGTAAGAACGTTGAAGTTGTTAAGTTGTAAAGTCGTTTAAGTTATTACTGTTAAATTGTTTTAAATATATACATTTATTAACATTCTAATTACTTTACTTTTATTTTATTCACACCTGAGCCATGTCATCTACTAAACAAGTTGTTAAAGTAGAACTTTCCTATATTTATAAGATACTCTTTTCTGACCAACGTTCAAAAGGAATCTATCGTGTCTTTCAAAATTTCTAATATCGGTGCCTCTGTTGGTAGGTGTTTAAGAACTAGACATTTTATAATTGGTAGAAAAATATACTTATAGCCGTTTACTTTAACAGAATAGAAATAGGTAACCCCATGGAAACGCAGGTAGAAAAAGCAAAGATCTGACACTATAAACAATTTTGCAAATCCACTAATTTGGAAGCTTGTTAAATTAATATACGATGTCATTAAAAATACACTAACAATCTTATAAAATATTTTAGCCTAATTCTACTGTTACATGCTTGTTGGTTTTGTATGAGGTAATTAATAAGTTTATTTTTATTCTTCATGACAACAGTTTATATATATTCACAGGATACAACTGTTCGCGTTAATTGCTAGCATAAGAGTGAAGTAATGACAAACTGATACTAAAGAAGACAATAGAGTCGTTACTAATTATCGCTAGATGTCGCGAATAATATTTTAAATTACATATTTCAACACTTGTAACACTAAACGCAGAATGTATTCGAAATCCCTTAAATTCTTTGACAGTAATAACAGTTCTCTTATTGTTAGATATTCTGTTTCTACGCACCTTGTTGAGGTCAATGCCCTCTCTCCCTCTATTTTTTCCTATTTCTCCTTCACGCCTACACAAACATTCTCTACCGAGACGCCCGTTAAGCGTCCATAGCTCGGCGTTCTCTAGGATTTAAGGGATAACGTGATTTCGAGCGATTTCTAACTACATTTAAGCGCAGACTAATGTGCACTGCCGTAGGGAAGGGGGTTGAAACGTGGATTACGCGAGTAACGTGATTAAGTAGTGACCGATTTTTTCTGCTGTCCCTGTTACAACACGGAGCGGAAGCTAGCTGGAGACCGATTCGATCAAGATCGATGCTCGTGATCGACCAACATTGATGTATCTGATGGATAGCTGAAGCTTCGTGTAATCAGCGAAAGAATGGGGTGGAACAGCTTGCTCAACTCTGATCAATCTCTTGCTGTGATCGCCAATGATGGTTTACCGATGTGTAATACTGTTTAGAGCTTTGATCATTCTGCTAGGAAGAAATTTATTTCTGCCTGAGCTAGAAGGGATACTTGGTTCTCGAGGTGCCTTCTGGAAGTGAGTGTTTACGGTAGTTAAATTGACTTGCATAGTTTAAAGTGTAATTGGGTTTATTTTGGAGAAGTTTTAAGCGAAGTTCAGGTAGCGCACAAACTTTCGTTTAGGGAAGCAGAAGTAGAAGCTTTTAAGGTTAATTTTGTAGTAAAAATGCATATTTCGATTCATAAAACAGTTTTGTTCTTATATATATATATATAGATCCTTTCATTTAATGCCGATGTTTTAAAAGTTATGAGAAAGTATCTTATCATTGCTGTTCCTAAAACTATGTAATCCTAGATATATTGCAATGTTATACAAGTAGCGCAAGTTTTTATGAGTACAACAGAGTTAATTGTATACGATGATTTAATGATTAATTTAAGAACTTGTTCATGTCTGCTATTCGATAATCATACGTGTGGGATTACACCGCGAAGGCTGGACGTTGACTGCTTTTTGTTTTATTATACCCGCCGAAACTCGCGCACCGATCACACGCATTACTCACACACACGCATTCTTCTCTTTCCGCACACATTTTTTCACGCACGCACTTCATTAACTATATACGTATTTCTATACTGTGTTCTTCTATTACAGTATATTATAACTCATATTCATTCACGTAGTAATTCCATCATACTTTAAACAGTACTTAACTTCCCATTTTATATTATAGGCAATAAAATTAAATCTGATTGGTGTAAAGATTTAATTAGAACGCATGTACCAACTTGTATTCTTATGTTTCCTGCATTATCTTTCATCGTGTTCATGTAAATTTCAAGAAATCAATGCAGAGTATGTTCTATCATGAAATAGGACAGAACCTTTGTAATAACAACTATGGCCGCATTCCTAATGTCTTCGCAAACAATGACACTACTTATCCATTAAATTTTACTGAGCTTATACATTACTAGAAGGCTATAAATATCCATTCAATATTCATTTATGCACATTTCCATTGTTTTCCAGCTTCTCTGTAAATGTGTATCCAACAATAGGAAATTGATAAACAAGAAACAAAATAATAAAAAAACACTGAAAAGTACTTGCCACTTTGTCCCCACTTTTATGAAAAATTAATTGCCAACTACGAGTTATCTCGTAGCATGTTTACTTACAATATTCGTGCCGCTACGAGAAAATTTGTAATTTATTAATGTAAACATGAATAAATGGCCTTCGAGAAGAGGAAAAAGATCATGGTTGGTTTGAAAAAAAGAGAAAATTTATTCATAAATGAACAGATAATCATACAATGTTTGTACAATATAAGCAATCAAAAGTGGAAAATTGTTTAAAAAAACACAATTTATATGCTTTTTGATATTTAGTATGAACTGTAATTAGGGTGTTTAATAATATAATGTGAAAAAAATAAATTATCGTTTTTGATCGGAATCCTCAAAAGTACCATGACAGTCAACGCGTTAAATAATATACCCTACCAAACATAACTTTTTCACTTATCAAGAAGTGGAAACGATTGATCAAAGTATAGTAATTCTGCCTATACTGGTGTGCAACAACGAGTAAAGTATTTTCTTTTACTCGGATACAATTGTCAACTTCAATGTATATCAATTAAATAAAAAAATCCACAGACAGCTGTGAAAGAAAATTTATTAAAAGAACATGGAACTGCAATTTTACATTGGAGTTTGATGAAAAACAAGCCTTAAGGATTTGATGGATTCATGATCTAGCATAATTCACAAATTTTACACCATACAAGGTACACAGTCTGATTCCGGACAAATTAAGAAAAGAATTGACGGGTCCCAAACAATTTCCTTCGGACCTGTGTGAGCAAATTACTAAAAGATGACGTTCCTACAGCACAACGAATCACCTTGCTTCTGCAGGATAGAAGAGCACGGGTGCGGAGTATAATCATATTTGTTCTAGACCACCGGTTTAATCAAAAAGTTTGTTCGTAGTTGCGGCTGTTGTTCGACTGTTGTTCGACACAACACAACTAACATGCTTATCTTCCGGAAACTATTTTGATTGCGATTCAGCTGCCGCCTCATCTTTCTGCGGTTGTTTTCTAACACTCGGTGTTCCGCCCTATGGAACAACAGCGGGAAGTTTTCCTTAGCATATATATGACATGAGCATGTCAGTAATGCTATTTTTGAGGATTAAGAAATTTTAACCTCTTTTCTTTTTGCTAACCTTAGAGGGGCAATAGTCTTAATTTTCGCGTCAATCGAAGTTTCTTGATAGCCAACCGCGTGTCATAAATAAGAAACTTCCGAAAGGCGTGACGTCCAGTCAGTACCCACACGAGAGAGGTACACGAGAGAGGAAATTTCCCCTTCATTGCCTAAAATTGAGAAATCTTCCCGTTCTGAGTGAATCACTCCACCTTCGTTCTAGAAACGTGCGTTAAAGGCACAAGAGCGGGGGTTGGCATACGCTGATCGGAGACTTAATTTGTTGGTTCTATCTAATCAGTGTATCGTTTTGAGGTATGAAGGAGTAAATATTTGAATTTCTTCATATAAAACCGAGTTACTTAGGTGTTGTGTAACATTTTATTTTGCCTCATGGTGGTTCCCCACGCACATCCATTATCCCCTAAGCTTACTTCTCAAGCACACTCAAAACAGAATTCTAAAATCAGTATAGGCAAACCCACTAGATACCCTACAGATCTCCTAAACAAGACCAACATCCCGCACTTTCACCACTACATTTCGGCTCTCGTTAACAAACACACAGTTTCCCATCATCAAAATTTCCTAGCCTCAATCACCGGGACATATAAACACAATCGTATCCCATATAAAACTAAAGTTCCAATCTCTTTCTCACACATTAACTCTTCATAATTCGTCCTCACCCTCAACTCAATTCATTTCTCTAAATGACTCTCTTCCTCAAATCCTGCTCACTCCCAGTTCATGCTGGGAATTTTTTGAAAATTTGTCCTCTCTCCTCTCATGTAAGTTATTTTTAATTACTACCTCCTTAGGTAACACTTACTATCTCTTTTCGCTGATAAGTTTGTTCCACAAACAGGAGCAGCGCTCAAATCAGCTAATCAAAATAAAAGAAAAAAGAAAGCCATGCAGCAATATTTTTCTACATTTCAATCAACATTTTTCAATCTACATACTTGACAATCATCGGTACATGATTCGGTACTAACGACAGCGCGGTGCTTCGACAAATCTAGTGTACCCATTTAGTATTTTGAGTCAAACGTTCAGTTTACAAACAGTACATCATCCGATACTTCGATGAATTCTGTTAGTTTAAAACAGTACATCGTTCGGTACGGCTCAACAGCAAATCAAACGGTACTGAAATCAGCACTGCGCGTCACGTAACTCACTATACGGGCAAATCAATCGCCCAATATTAATTTGGCGGACGATCGTCGCAATCCGGCGAACGTATCATCGTTCGCAACAACATGCACAAACACTCGGTATGTATGGAATGCATTCGCAATGCTGTGAAGATCTTGTTTGTCTCTTCGAGGACAACACAAAATATTGAAAGAATAAAATTTATTTAAATATTTTCCGGTTGGTAAGGGGACTGAGAACAGAGGTTTAACCTTTAGACTACAGTTGTAGAATTATGCATTAAATTACGGCAGTTGATCTGAAAAATCTTATTTCTGAAGACAAACAGTGGTTAATTTTCCAACAAATAAGACACACTTTTGATGAACTGTTTATAATCAAAGATCAACATGGACCGGTTACATGAACTAACGATTGTGTCGCTGTACAATATTAGTTAGAATACAGACTGCTAACGTGTACTTAAGAATAACTGATTTGTATGGAATACATAAATCTCCAAGGATGAAACGCGTTTAAATATAGAAATTGATGAAAGCGATCGATTTCTCCATTTCCTGCACCGCGTTGAGTAAAATATACAAATTATAGCTTCTCTAGCATCTTCTCATGTAGAAATCATTGTTCTAAGAATTTATACATGTATTTGAAGAATGAACACATACCATGGTCGAAGAAGATCATTCTAATTCTAAGGATTTTTAGAACTTTTTAATTTAATAGAATTATTAACTCATGAATCTATGTATTAACATATCAACCTGGCAAACTTTTTAGTTTATTAACTTATTAAATTATTATTCATTTATATTTTTACCAGAATCCTAAATTAAGAACTTAAAAATAATCTTGTTAGCGATGATCTTAATCTTTATAACGCCTGCCTTTTTCTCGGTTTAAGTTTACATACAATAAAACTGAGCCGTGGTACGTGTAATTAGTGGGTCTAATCGAGCTGCAACTCTTCGTATTAGTTTCTAACAATAGTTGTCGCACACCCACGGGCCATTTACGGCAGCCTGGACAGAGTTTGTGACACAGACAAATTACAGAACCACAAACATTTCGTTCGCTGATCCGTTGCGCTACGATTACTTTCACAAGCTACTTATACTCTATACACAAAGTTATAGATAACTATCAGAATTACATACATCAATCCAAATTAATTGTATAACACAATACTCTACTAATTTCACAGATGTTAATATCTGAAGCTGATTTCTGCTATTTTCTTGCAATTATTAAGTTGTGCACTGATTTTCATTACCTTCCACAGAATGACTACTACTACCTATTAAATATTTCTGAGAAAACCAAATCTTCAGTTTTTCGATGTGTTCAAAACACAGAATTCAGGACTATTCTTGATTAATTTCAGCTATATATGATTTTTATTATTTGTTCTACTTTTGAAACATGAGGTACTGTATCGTCCCACATTACTTTCAGAAATACTAAATTCTATACTCTTTGTTAATCAAAAATGCGTATAAAATTTTAAAGCTTTATTGCAATCTTTGTTATTACCAAATATCGTGTTATTCTTACCATAATACGTGATATTTAAATTTGAACAGTTAATTAAAATTTTTAGCACAGTCCATTTATTCATAATCAAATTGATGTGTCGTAATCACGGGTTCAATCTTGACAAACAGACAAGCATAAGTACAAATGTGTCGGATTCTTATATTCGCTGGGTAATTAAGTAGAATCTGTTATACTGATTATGCGTTAAAGCTATTGTTACCGATCTTGTTGGATATCAAATTCCTCGTAAAAAACGCGGAAGTATTTAATACGTTTAGGATTTTAATAATTCTAATACATTAAAGGTTTACGCGCATCTGAAGATTATAAAAATTAAACCTCCAGGAATCTAAAACTTACAAACACTTATTTCTGGTGAGAGCTTTAAAAATCAACCCTATAACTAAATTATCATAAATTAAAAATTGTGTGATACACATGAGAAAAAAACTATTTCCATTTCTGAAAACTGTGGTACGAATTTTTTCAAACACATACATGCGCGCGTACATGAAAGTACACTGTATGTAATGTTATTCGATTCCATGAAATTATTTTCGAAGAGCCATGTATAACTGTTATATTGATAAGTAGGTAAAATTATACTTTGCTCGATGCAGCAGTTGTCCTATTTCTTGAAATAGTCACGTTCGGTAAACTTTAACTTCGACTATCTTGGATTTTTATGAAAAATGAAGAGATCCAGGAATAAAATGTTGATAGGATGAAGCTTTGACGTGGATTAAATGGAAGCTATCGATTTCACTGTATACGTTCATGTACCGACGATGAAAAAATCACCTTACTGTGTTCGCTTTTAGTTCCTCGAATTTCAATCGTAGTAAAAAATATATAAACTAAGCGATACACTAAAGTTAACTTATTATGATATGTTTACTGAGTGTTCTTATACTTTTTAATAGTTTAAAATGGTTGGAGCTGAAATTATCATTAGATTTATCCAAATATTCCTATCATTTACACATCTATAGCATCTCAAAGCATTTTATGGTTGCTTTTTCTTTAAGCTTTTATTTAGGAAATGGGATGTAGTGGTAGCAAAAAAGGAAAAATATTATGTGAACATAATAAATTGGATTAAGAATAATTACCCGTTCTCTACGAAAAACGAAAATCTTTACATGGATCTGATATGATCTTTTTTTCTGATATGATACGTCATGTGTGTCAATAGCCTTATAATTATAAAAAGACATCCCGAGCTCTAAAAGTTGAGAACCAAAACAGAAAATGCGACTCTGTATCAATTATCATTTAAACTAAACGATAAGTAACGAGGCCTAAGAAATCAGGTGATGCAGATCAACGAAAAGTCAGACATTAGTGAAAATAGTAGATAACTATTGTTTTGTCGCGTCCTCGAATGACAGGATCGCGACTGTCGTCCGCTGTTTGATCACTTTAGATGACTGGTTTGTTTGTATCGTATAAATGTTTGACCGTTCTGAACGTAGACGTAAGAATCTCGAATGACTGATTGACTGTGTATCTCTGATCTCGTATGACTTCTGACTGTTGTATGTGTCTCGCGGTGCCGAAGTGACTCGGTTTTATATGGAGGAGTTCGACTGGTCACTCCTCCATACCTCAAGACGATACGCTAATTGGTTGAAGTCGAAATATCAAGACTCCAATCAGCGTATGCCTTGAGTACCACCAACCCCCGTTCTTGTGCCCTTAGCACGCGTTTCGAGAACGAGGGTGGGGTGAGTCACTCGGAGCGGGAAGGTTTCCCGGATTTCGGCAACGAAGGGGAAACTTCTTCCGGGCCCGTGTACCTGTCGCATGTGGGTACCGGCTGGGCGCTCTTCGGAAGTCCCTCATTTATGACACGCTCTTGGCTATTGAGGAATTACGGTGACTCGAAAATTAAAGTATTGTCCCTCTACGGACGTTAAGAGGGTTCGAAGAAAAAGGCAAAAAGACTACAACTGCTTAATCCTTAAAAATAGCATTACCGGCACGTTCGTGTCATAAATGCCGATGGAAAACTTCCCGCTGCTGTTCCGTTAGGACGGAACAACTATATATTACTACTTACCATTACATAAAGAGAAAAATATAATTACCTGAATACCACTTAGGAGATGCTAAAAAGAATGTGAACTGTTTCAGTGATACTATAACTTTACATAACACGTTCGAAACAGAATATTAGTTTGCTTCTTCAAAAATTAATACGTATATTTTATTAACTATTTTCTGTCAGTTTTAGTTCAATCTGATTTTTTATAATATCAATTAAAGACTGTAACAATACAGTACATAATACATAATTCGGTATATTAGATTTTAGTACTTATCCTGCACGTGATGGTATCGATATAGTTTTATGGAAGACACTGATAAGTTTCATATGCGGTATCTTTCCTATGATTATGAAACGGTACTCACTAAAATCTACATTAACACACTCCTACAGATGTGCTTTCTAATAAATATCAGGAATTATGAAAGTTAATAAAAGTGTTACCCAATAAACAAAATGATTACATACAAAATATTGTATTTGAAACTTCTCTCATCTGTAACACTAACTTTAAGTTAACATTTTAATGTGAAGCCACAAAACTTTTGAGCACTACAACACGAGGAACCAGTGTACTGTTGACAATTTCCATCCCCTTAAAATAGTAAGTAACAATGTTTTATTGAAAATTGTTTCAATAAAATCTGACGTATTGCATGCATCAGCCCAATACATACATATTTACATACAGAGTAAAAATCTAATAATCGAAACTTCCGAGCGCTACTATGCACGAAAACTAATCCACATATTTTCTATTCACTTGATACTACGTCCAATCAGTCGTTTCCTTTCACAGTTCACCAGGGTACCCATTTCACTCGAATTCACATGAGATCCAGAAAAACGAGCAGTCGCTTTGTTCGCTGAACTTGACATCCGTTTTCGCTGATTACTGATTTCGTCCGGTCGATATGACAATTGAGCGCTGTCTGAGAGAACTATCAATGATTAACGACTCGTCTGCTTAGCTACTAGAAGTTGTATCACGGCGACTTTGATGAAACTTTGCGCTGATTAATCAGCGACTGTAATTGTTTGAATTGATCGTTGGTTAAAGGAGCCATAACCGAATGGGAACCGCACTACCTTTGTTTAATTTCCACCTGCGTTACATGCGGATTTGGAAAATGCAAATTCTCTACCAAAATACTCCTTGCTAATGAGCGAATTCAAAGTTGGGCAATAATTAATTACATTTCCATGGTTACTATAATTGATCAATGAAAATGATCACAGTAATCGTAATCATTATTTGTTTAGCCATTACATGGCATAACGTAGTAATCTTGCGTATCATGTATGATTTGCAGTCATTAGTCATTAATTTGTAAGCATTTGAAGAATTACCGAGTACCAGTGTTGAATATATGCAGCGATAAAACCAAATATACAGTAGCGGACAAAGGTTTAAGACAAGAGGACTATATAAAACATAGTTTTATGGTCTGCAAATATTGTATGTACATTCATTGTTATCATAGTAGAACACTATTTATTGATTAGCACAGAATGCAAATTTTGTTTAAAGTTTCCTTATAAATTAGCTGAATTTCTTTGATTCCTTGGTTTTAAATTTTTGTCCGCTACTGTACATATAGAGAAAGCATTCTGTTGAAATTAAATGTCTTTCAAAGCGGCAAAGGTAGGGTGCATGTTTATAATCTTCATGTTTATAACCTTCAGTCTTATAAACCGTTGTAATTGAATGTTATTAGTCATTCTTAAGTTATTACTATTATTAGTACTTTTTAAGTTTTAAATTATTAGTAAGAAAACAAATCTATTTATTACAGTATAACATTGATTATTCGAATGTTTCATATTAATTGCATATTATATTACCAAAAAATTCACCAAACACTAAAGTTCTTATTTCAATGAAACTTTGTACCTATGTATACTGAACATAACTGTTCATATATTGAACGAGGGAATCTTCCTGCTTTGAGTATAATTGTGTCTCAGAATTTTTGTACAACAAGGTGATGGATCGTTAAAAACTGAACACCTTTTATTTAAAATGTTTTTAAATTCTATGCTGGTTCGGTTCCCTAGGTTGAAATGAAGGTTAATGGAAAAGGAGCGGGAAGCGTTGTTTCATCCGGGGTCTGCTAGTGGTCTCATTGGTAGCGCTGAGAGTGATACCGCATCGATACCTATCAATGCCGTTCGACAAATTTCGATTAAATACTGAATCGTATCAAAGACGTAGATAACGAATAGGATTAACAACTCTTATATCATTTTTTTTTATTTTTCAAAAAAAGTAAAAATGTTTTTCCATTAATAAAATTTTGGTAAAGCGATTAGCAAATAAATAATATAAAGCACCATTCTACCACAAAAATATAAATTTCCTTATTTCACATCTGTTTGTTATCCATTGGCTTTCGATGACGATCTGTCCAAATTAATCTGTTCAAATACCATAGGCTTGTTCCGACTGATTTAAAATTGCAGCAACAAAATTAAATCGCGACAATTTCGTTTAAAGAAACACAATTCTACTCCCAACAAATTTTCGCTTGGTGCGTCAAGCAGGCATGTGCGTCACGTCAATTACAGTTGCATGCAAGATTTCCAGTCTGCACAATGAAATCAATCAAAGTTATTAATCAAGATATATGTATCGATATGACAGTAATGTCAAACTGTTGCTAATGAATTTTCGATGTCAGACAACCACGGTCGGAGCTGTTAGCGAACAATGCGATCGGACCCCTTAAGGTACAGATGGTGGCCGTTGCTTACGTATGTCGAGTGACTGATGGTATCAGTTAATAGTCATTCGATGTCACCTCTTGTAAATTTCAAATCGTGTTAGTGGGCTAATTGTTATCGTTAGAATATGAGAAACAACCATTGATGTACTAAATTTAACTTTTTGAAAAATGTTGGCAAAGATATATATGTTTAGTTTCACTTTAAGTCAAAATATGCAGTGAAAATGTATGCGAATAAAAGTTAATAAAATATTTCCTACAATTATAAGATATCCTGTTTGATTTTAAAATTTTTCGAAATCATTTTCGAAAGAAACATTATAATTATATCGAAAAAGTTTGTTTTGCCTTTATCCTACTCACTGGTTAAAGGTTTAAGAGAAGGGTACAATATAAAACATAATTTCATGACTGTTAATACTTTGCACTTATTTATTTTTGCTCTTAATAGGATAACGTTCTCCTCATTGATCAGCATCAAATATAAATTTCGTTTATTGGGTTATTCATATTAATTTTACTGGTGTACTCACACCAAATTTCTGATCTAAAGCGTTCGTGTACCACTGTATGCTACAGGAATCAACCCAGGACTTGAAATTAAAATTGCAATCGTGTCATGAGTGTTCTTTAGAAATGTTCACTAAATCACTAGTGAAAATAAAACATACTGTTCCGCATTTGTATTATACAATTTACGTTTTGCATTAAACGTTAGTGATTTATAAGAAAAGTACTTGATTTTATTGTTACATGATGACAGAGTAATCATGAAAACCTCGAATATCCTGTCACGCGGTTGTATGTTTAGCAGAAACGACTCATCCATGTATATGTATGCAAACTTTCCGCCTTTTTCCTGTTCTGTTCGACACATCAGTAAAATCGCCTTATACCCTTCAACGAGTCGAATACGCGTCCGTTGATCAATCAGTCGGCTCTACGTCAATCGTGTTACACATAAACGCTTCTACAAGCGTGCGCAAGGTGGCGCGGTTGGAATTTTTACGCGTGTCTCCAATACCGCTTCATTTAACGTCCGTGCTAACATTTGAGACCTGGGTAAATATTAAATGGGCTGTAGGACTAGAAATATTTGAATAGAAAAATAGGAAATGTTGCTCTAATAATTTTCTACGCTTAAGAAGGGATAATTAAATAGTGTGGGTAGAATAGGATGAATAACGTTTTTTGTAAATTTATAGTCAGCACAGAACCTTATATTTAATCAGAAATATTTGATTCTTACTATTAGTCACTTACTCTCTTTTACTCACTCACTCTCTTCTTCACGCTTGCTCTGACTCTTTCTTTTCAACTCGCTCTTTTCAGACCCGGCGGTTAAACAATCATACATGTAAGTTTTAGTATATGACTTAACTGAATTAAATGGAGTTTAATATAAGCAAATCTAATAAATATCTCGCGCTTAAAAGTTTGTGAAGTTAATATTGTTAGATGACTAACTGCCACCTCTCGATTGCGAAGGGTTAAATAACAAGACCATTCGTATAGCAGGAGCTCATTTGATTCTCTGTACTAACTGTGATTCATCGTTCAGATAATAAAGACTCAAGTTCATATAAGTAAATTTCAACACACATTTGCTTCTAGAGAGTTCAGTTGATTAAATGCTGCTAAAAGTTCATTCATATCAATGGAGTTTGCATAAATGGAGTTTTACTATATCTATGTGTATGAGGTTGCTTCACTGGTTCTCTTCCATTTTTGAAAACATTTTTATGACGAATTAGAAACTTCTAATTACTTGATGTAATTGGAATTTTTGATGTATTGTTGTTGCTCCATAAACTTCGTTTATTATGAAAAACTTCTTTCTCGAAAAAATATTTCATCTTTCCTCAAACTGTAATAATTCCATGATTATTCGATTTAGAATTAATTGACGGACGTGAAACAATTAATCCAGTTGCTAAAGTACGACCTAATAAATTACAGATCAGCCAGGAAGATCGATGAGGCTTTGGAATAGGGCTACGCCATCAAAATCTGGACACATCGATCACAGAGTGGATTCGAGCCAAGCCTATAAGCTTCATATGGATGATCACTGAGTTACCAAGATTATTTCGAATGTTACGTTTGCCATTCCATCGAACTATTCGACGTTTTTCGTTGGTTTCCGGCAATTCTCCAGTGGTCTATGAAGGATGATTCCCTAATTCTTATTTCCACTGATAGATATACGTCCTTAATCCTGTTTTAGCTAATCCTAATCCTAATCCTAATCCTAATCCTTTAGCTAATTCCTGTTCTAGAAAATTCTCTCCTTAGTATTACCTGTACAGAAATTTTATGACGAAATTTTGTTTGAATTACTTTACAATATTTCAACTTTCTCTGAATGCTTATAATATTGGATGGATGATATGCAGTTAATTCTTGTAATGTAATTTATAAATAATTCAGTCAATCATCTGACTTAGCTAAAAGTTACTTTCAAGATAGTTCCTAAAACAAATGTTAAATGTATCATAGTTTCTATTAGAAAATGCAATTAAATTACATATTTTTACTATTTAAACAAAATTTAAGCATGTAGCAAAACAATACGGTTAATAAGTAAAAGATTTAAAGAATATTCAAAGTGAGGTATGTGTTATAATATTTACACAGGGAAATAGATTTACGTCTACGTTATATATTTATCTAACTGGGCTTCTGAAGTGCGAATTTGCATAAACATCTGCAGTCTGAATATAACGACTAGCCTAAACACATCTTACTATTGTTTCATTGAAAGCTCACGTGTTTATAGTACTAATAAAAACGGACCTACGTTCCATAAAGGACAATCACTCAACTTTCGACCTAATCTCGTAAAGTGGTAGCTTCGCTTCTTGCGATGCATCGCTACCAGTTTTACACAAGTATTACTTGGATCTCGCAGCGCAATCAGGTTTCCAATCACCACATTACCGAGATGATGTGTATCCAATGTTCTAACTGCACACGTCTTTACGCTGTGGCTGTTGTAGAAGGAGAGAAAAGGAAAAGGAATGGGAAGGGATGTTTCGTTCGGGGCCTGCTAGAGGACTCATCAGTAAAGGCTACCTAGCAGGCCCATGCCTTAGACACAGGGATAGGAAGGAACAGGTCGGAAGTCGTATATATAGAAACCGGGGTGTTTCGCAAGTACCTCGAGTACTTGCAAAAAATATAGTCCGTAAATTCCTCCTGGTGGTGAAAGCAGAAAGGTCGCGACAACGCCTACACCGGAAGTTGTGGATTCTGGGCCGTATCCGAGTTCCGTGTCGATCATCCAACATAGGAGGGACCACTGTTAAAGGTAGAAAGGATGGGCTCAGGAAATAAAACAAGGATGCTGCGTTTTCCGGGTGAGAGCAACCGTAACCGTTCGAATCGTTCTCGAGACTAGCTTTCCTTCTATTTTTTCCCTTTTTCAAAGTATGTACAAGGAGGGCGGGGAGACGATTCGGCTCGAGACGCAGCCCAAGCCTACCCAAGACACTTGGCCCTCCCTGGGTTTTTCTGAACTTTCTCAGGTTCTTTGGCCGCATGGGCATGTACAATCCAACAACCACGATGCAAATCACATTCACGTTTCGCAACGGTTTCGAGAGAACAACTTCCATGCACGCAAGTGGTCTTGAAACATTTTTTTCCAAATTGCAGGTGTACGTCACCTAAGATATACTTTGAAAATCATAGAAGACAATTTATTATTACTATTATTTTATTTTTGAAAGACCCTTTTATACATAATGATATAAACATAAATTGCACGCGATACAAACAAAAAAGAAAAGAGGAAAAGAAAAAAAAGAATGCAAAAGAAGAAGAGAAGAAAAGGAAAAGAAAAGAAAGGAAACAAAAGTTTTATACCCTTTAAGATGCTTACGCGATTATAAAATTATTGTGTAATTGTGGTGCTTATCGAGTTTCCGTCACTCTGTCCATCCCATTTTATCAACTGTTTATCTGGGGTGGAGAACCATCACTATCCGATACCAATGTTTCTGGAGTGTTTCGTCGGAGTAGAGGTAACATCTTAGTTGAAAAATTGGTGCGTTACTTCCAGATAAATATCCAATTGTAGGCG
The DNA here is from genome assembly GCA_033822845.1 of Tetrapedia diversipes. NCBI lineage: Eukaryota > Metazoa > Arthropoda > Insecta > Hymenoptera > Apidae > Tetrapedia > Tetrapedia diversipes. The sequence continues at coordinate 79,801 of JAOPTO010002172.1, forward strand.
AGCGCGAAGTAGATTGTGGTCCTGTAACGTTTCCGCTACGAGGGGATAATTTATGATATGTCAATTGCTGTTGAGCAGAAGAGACCACATAATTAAGTGTTCACAAAATATTAACGCTTTTCCTGATCGCAAAAACTAGTAACATTCTGAGGTGAGAAGTGTGATTTAATCAAATGTTACAACAAGAACGTGTTGGGTTTTATTAAAACAAACACAACAAACGTGTATGGCCGCGCGGACTCGAAAAAATGTTGGCAACTGTCTATACGTTTCGGAAAATTACCGTTAAATATACTAACCTCCCGCCAAGGGCTGACTGTAAACTGTGTGGAGGTGATGGCAATCTGGAAACTGTCGAACGAAACCTGGACCTTCAAGTGGACAAAAACAGTGTCCCGCTCGGACTTTTTAGTAACCATTTTAATCACCGACTTCGAGAGTTTCCAAGGTACCACCACAATTCTATGGAAATCGAAAATTCTCAAAAATAACAAACGTTCCGTTCGCATCATAAATTTCGACGTGTTCAGCGTATAGATTCTAGAGTCTCGTAAGGTTCTAGAAGGAACCTTAAGCTTAATCATCTCGAGAATAGGTAGGCAGCTATGATTGAGGATTTTAGAGATAAATAAAAATTCCGCAATGGTTCTCTTTTGTTTGAACGTGTACATACGCCATTTAATTTGATAAGATGCAAATCCTAAAAATTTATGTTTTACTGTCTTAAATTTAGTAATACAACATTATTGAGAGGGATTCTATATCTGCGAGCCTCAAGGTTTTCAGAAAATAGTTCATAATGTTTGTTATGTATTAGTTTATGGTCTTATCCTTTTCTATATCTATTGTATTTTATATATTTTTTATTGTATTTTACACTCTTCTCGCCTACAGCAGTTCATAATAGTTTCTTTAATTGCTAAGCAGTGCAATTTGCAACTAAACTTTTTTACTTCTTTTTATGTTCGTTATTTGTTATTATATTATATTTTGAATGCTGAAGTTTATGTGTTTATGTGTAGTATAAAGTAATTTGTGTGTGTAGCATAATTTTATCACCATAACGCTGTTTTGTACTCCAGAAGCAAGCGTTTCCCACAAACGCAGAAAGGAAATTATATCCTTCCAGCGGAGTCGCGAGAAGAATAAAAAAACAAGAGGAAAGTTGCAACGAGCTGGTACCGGCAGCTCTAACAAAAATATTTCTTTTTTTACTTAGAATGCTCGCTGTTCGCCCAGCCTACAGGATACGAAAGCACGAATTCAATTAGAATCTTTCCCTCTATGACCATAACCACCAGCTGGGAACCGCGCGCGTCACAATGGCTCTCACATACGATGCTCGAGTTGCTTGCATACGTAATTAAGCCACGATGACCGCACGTCTCGCTTTTAGCCCGCGTCACACGTTGCATAACTTCTCTTTTCTGTCGTTCCTTGCTCTTTTCTCCATCCCATCCTTTATTTACTCCGCTTGAACCCTTCTTTAACTAGCTGCCACAGAACGGATTCTCGACACTTTTATATTTGCACGGAATAAAATTAAGACTTGTTTTTACTAAAATACAGTTAGCCTTGGTTACAATATACTTGCTTACTATTAAGTAATTGTAATAATCTTTTATGATCTCAAGAAATAAAGAAAGAAATCAATAATTATATTTTGAGTATGAAACTTCTGTATAGAATTTTCAATAATTAACTTTTTCCAATAATACCAAATCTGAATAGTAAGTAAAGAGGAAAAGTGATAATTATATGTGATATGTGATATGTTGTTATAAATGGTATATTGCGTTTGTAATTTTAATGTACCCATTACTCACTTCATCTTACAAAACGTACGTGACGAACTGTTCAAATTTAAAGTTAATTGTATTATTTCGTTTATTATTATTAAGTTTCTTATATTCTAACTATTATAGGGAAATATTGTTCTTTTAAAACACGGAGGAAGCTGTAAAAAGACAGGATAAAGAGCAAAACGGAATTGAATATAAGAACCAGATATTCTTATATCCTTTGGCTAAACTATTAAGATGCTTCACAAATCCACTTCCGCTGGAGTACGAACACAAATAGCTAACCTGATTCAGCAACAGAAAGCGAATAATTCTTACCTCAAGGGGGAAGATGTGAAAGATAGATCTGACTACAGGAGAACCGATAACCGGCATCGGAAGTTCAGCAAGGGATAAATACAAGGAGCAAAACAAAGCGCGGATCAAAGGTTGTTATAAATTCATTCTTTCCCTCGTTTGGGTAATCAATCTCTCTATCTGTGTACAATGTTGCTCTTTGATGTACCCATGGTTATTCAAATAAACTATGAATAAGTGACATATGGAACTTCAATTGAAATTCTTTAATGAATATTTTTCTAAACCTATAATATACAATTGCAACTTATACATATATATTCCGTATAAATAACATTCGTAAATATCACCTACGATCTGCGTCAAATGCAATAGTTTCAGCTGAATCTGTAAAATATGCATATCCTTTAAAATTTTCAAAAACAAGTAATTGTGAGTGAGTGAAAGAAAACGAAATCAAAACTGTCTTATTGAAATATACAGGGCACATGAATCGACAAAACACACATAGACAATTGGATCAATTTTTTTTTTAACATTCTCTAATTTTGTAACCATGACATACACAAATCATACAGATCGTACATCGCCACATTCGAACCTTAAAGTCTATATACAATGTCTTTTACATGCACTCGCCACACTCATCCATCCATACGAATACCACATATTTTATGAACTAATAAATCATCACAGTAATAGATACCAATAATTAGAAACACTTACAATTATTTAAAGCATTTCAAATATGTTATATTTGGTCTTCGGAAATTATAAAAATATCTTAGCAATATTGAATTAAAGGCAATTATAAAATTAATCAGAATATGTAAATTACCTAAGCGCTAATAAAAAGAAGGATAAATGATACATAACAACAAAATACTGTTTGCAATAAAACATATATTTTGAACAGACTGTTTATTTCCATGTAACAATTCATACTTCAAACTTTAGAATAACAGTATTTAGTTATTTAGTAACGAAAATAACTTTAATACATTTTAAAACATGACAGTCTAATTCATAAATACCATGGATGAATTACTTTCTATTGTTAATGGGATAGAGTTTCTAATTAATTAGCACAGAACGTGAATTATTTTCATTACATTTTTTCTATAAATTTAATTCATACATTTCAACAAAAGTTTTTAAATTTTTATCCGTTCACATGTGCCAATATACGATTCAAACGAAAGGAATGAACAAAAACACAAGAAACTAAAAGGAGATGAGAAGGAAAATGGCAAATAGTAGAAGAAAAAGGAAAAAACGAGAAACGGACGAGGTACGATAAAACTTTGATCGCAAGAAAGGATAAGATCGGTAGACCGGAAGCAGAGGATGCGCGCGGACGTACTAGTAGAAACAGAAATACCGTGTCAGCGGTTGATAAAAACGCGATGAAATATCTTCGCGTAAAATTACGAGGCACACCGACCGACCTTCGCTCCGTGCGATAAATCCATGATAACGTCCGCTTTTTATTTCGTGGCAACCCTGCCATTATTGGTGAACACTTACACGGCTGGTTTAACAAAGTTACATCCGCTCCCTGATAAATCAATTTCAAACGCTTTAGCTGTCTGTTTTCTACTCTGTGGGTCCATGCCGGTGTTCGCTGGCGTGATTAAGAAACTTGTTTTCTTTATTTTGTGATTTAGTAGCGATAAAATTATTAGAGAATTTGAGAATTGATTTTAAGTTGGTTTACTCCCTACGAAGTTTGTTTGCTCAACGTATTATTAGTAAAAGTCCACTTTAAACTTTCAGTATCATAAAATTATTTCCTGTAAGAATTATTTCGAAGTGAAATATTGTAAGTGCCAGTATATGTGCAACTTGTTTTTTTTTAATTATGTTTATGTGACACGGTTTTCAGAGTAAATCAGTAAAAAAAATATATAAACAAAATTTCGAATAATTATTATGTTTCCCAAGTATACTAAATAAAGAAATAAATTAGGTAATGTAACAAAGAAGTTAAACTTAATTTAATATTATGGTTTTTATCCATGTTGCTCGTTTTGGTGCTCGCAGCATAACTGTTTCAAAACAGAAATTGCACATAAACATGAAACAAAATGTATAATTACAGAAATAGTTACTTAATCTGTATTTATATCTTTGTTAATTTATAAGCATATAATGAAATATTCCACTTTATATAGGTACATATGTGTATCATATATTTCATGCCTATGATGCGATTATGAACCATTACTTTAAAACGAGTTAACTGAAACAATTCATCTATAATTTATGATAATTATAATGTATACAAAATCATAAAAGAATATTTACTATCTTCAGATGTAATAGCATACCATATTTCATCATTATATTATATAAGACATGCAACGTATTTATATGTATCTTGAAAAAAAGTAAAACAGAGGAAGTAATCAATCCACCACAAAGTAATTCATTTTTAATAGTTAAAAGTAAAAAAGATTTAAAAAATACTTGTTATTCTTACGTAATGTGCATCACGTTATTCAGTATATAATGTTACACAAATTTATTAACGAAGAGAAAAAATCGAACAGGAATCGATAACTATACTGTATAGCATATCAAAATTTCAATCGGTCAAAACGGTTAACTACCCCGCTGACTTGAAATTGACCTTTTTTACTCAGTGTTGAATAAAAATTATTAAGCGTAGAACACCGATGTGTAGTGTTGTGTAAGCTGTACAGAAGAATAATGGCACGGGACAACCCTGAACGCTCGTAACTATTGGTTACTAGATTACAATGACAGATTGTCTTGAATTACGCTCGCGACGGTAGACTCGACTTCTGTCAAGGAAAATTTAGGATGATGCTTTAAACACCAATGCAGCCAAGCCACTCAAATTTGCGATAAAAAATTTACTTCCACGGAGGTGGACGCTTGCAATGGAATTCATAACAGTTCTTCGTAGGTTCGACATAAACATTCAACATTTGATACTCCAAGCGACTTAAACGAACTGAAGAAAAAACTTTTGTTTGGTGAACGAGAATGCAATAGATATTGCGAGAAAAATTCAGAAAAATGAAAGAACTTAGAAAATTTTTAACTCTGTCGATTAATTTGGAACACGATAGGTTTGCGATGAAAAAGAAAGAGTTTGGTTCGAATAGACAAGAAATAAGAACCGGTGGAGTCGAGACATTGGTCGTTAGAGAACAGCATGAAGGTTATGTTCGACTGTCTCCTCTCTGTTTCTAACTTCTGTAATACATCGTGTTCCTCACGACACGCTGTGTACTCCATCTTTCTTTCATTCGTTGCTTGTTCATCTATCGTGCTATTTTCCATTCCCACACTTCCCACCTGTCGTTCACTTGCTGCTTTAATGATCCACTCGAATCGAACTCTCCCTTCGTGTACTCGAAATGAACCAGCAATGGCAGCGGGAATATCAGGTAGTGTTCGATGCCTGTTCAGATCTTTATGTTAAGTGCTTGCTTATACACTCACAAGCAGACTTAACGCTGAGCGAGATTATTTATTAAACACAGGAAAGAAAGTTCAAGTTGTATCCTTCTCAGCGAGCTGTTTTATTCGTGTATGATTTCAATTTGCCCTTCGTTGTTACCATTGGACGCCCATCACCTCTTAGAGTTAGTAAAATAGTCGCTTACTGGTCTTGCTGAATTCAGAATATCAATCAATGATTCAGAATTTTGTTAAACGCTGCTCCGCGAGCCCTTAACATGGTCGTTGTGGAGGGGTGTTGCAACGATTCCTGCGAGGATGGTGGCAGTTGGTAACGATGGGAACTTCCGGGTTCTGACCTTCGGTATTTTAATCGTTAAAATACATGTCAGCATCATTCTTCAGAAATTCGATTTTTACGAAATGTCTTCGGCTATTGAGGACGAGAAAAAGTGAAATTCTGAGAACTCCAAGTTATAAACAGTATTTTCTTTCGCCAGGATATAGACTAATCCTTTAACAATAGATTTGCGGACATTTCTTGCACATCTATTTCTAATACACGTGTACTAAAAAATAGGTATACATCGCACAGAATTTGAAACTGCAGAGCTGAGGGGGAAATTACATTTGGGTGTATTTGTATCGGTTTATCAATAAAAGACAACAAAAATTGGTAGCAATAATAGTAATTGGTTTTGTAAAGTCTGATTGTAGACATTATGTTCCTCAACAGATAACTACGACTGGTATGCCGGAAATCAGACTAGAAAAGCTTGTCGGAGTTTCCTTCCGGATTTTTAAAACTTTCTTCTCAGAGACAGCAGAGAAGTAAGTGCAGGGAAAGTCAAAATGCAATCTGCTGGACTTCCGAGTGCAGTACCGACAAATGTCTTTGTTATTGCTCTTACCTTTCTTTTCAGTCCCGTCGCAGGATGGAGGGTTATTAGTACTTTTCGTTCGCTTACAACGGATAATAGGGAGACGTTACCTGTGAGATACTGTCAAGGTTACGTTACGATATATTTTTATGAGTTCAATTCGCTAAATTTATCATTATTTACAGATATATATATTATGTACAGATTAATTACAGAGATAAAAACTGTCACTGGAACCCATTGTCCCGAATATTTGTAGCTGAATTGGTCCACTTTAGATCTAAACATCGCAGAGGACTGTTACATTCTTGAACATAATATGAATCCAACGGTAATGGTTCCAATTGAAATCCTCCTTTTGATTAGGGCGCAGCTCTTCGTGAAACGACAATGCTTGCTGCTTTTATAAAGTCTTGAAATATAAAGTAAATACTTAACGCTAGAATAATTTACAATTGCTGTCATATACTAGAAAGTTTAGAATCTTCTTTGAAAGTCTATTGCAAATATTTTTATCAGAAGGAAGTCTCGTTACAAAATTTTGAAAAAGTGAATTGTGGTTTCAATTCTAGTGAAAAAACTGGACTTTTTTTCATATCCAGTTAAATATTAACTATTACCAATTTTGCAAGTTGCTCTATTATATAAAACAAAAGAAAGAAAAGGAATGTCAATAAATTGTGTGTAAAAAAAATATACCATACGTTCAAAAATGCATTATATGAAATTAACAGAACAAAGCATACATTTTTAACAAATCCTGTCTTTTCACCCACTTGCCATATAAATTTACACTGCGTTTAAGAATTCGTATTTTAGAGAATCAACACATCCAGTTTTATATTAATAAAAATATTTTTATATTAATAAAATTTTAATATTATCGTAGTATCGCACTTAGATATTTAAAGGTTCATATTTATACATTACAATTTACAATACTGTACATTTGAATGTAAAAAATTCCACAATGCTAAGAGCTTTCAATGAAAACAGTAATTAAAGTTCCACAAAAGAAATACGTGAAGTAAATTGTAGTAATAATCGATCCTTCGTCGCTAGCCGAGGAAAAGTGAATACAAATCTCTGTTTCCGTGTACAATTGAGTGAGTGCAATTCGTATCTTTCGGATCACTCAATCGCGAACGATTATATCTGATTGGAAATTCTGACGGGATCGACACGCGTGCATAGGCGTTATCGTGAACATTCATATGCATAGCTAACGTACTTAATTCACGCACAGCTAAATGCATAGGTTTGTATTGTCCGTTAATAGCTCGGGGTAAGGGTGCCAAACATCGAAAACTCATTACCGACCATCGATAGAGTTGTAACCCGTAAATTCTGGGAGATACGGCTTCGATGAACGCGATTTGATGAATGCGTTATAGGAATACGTCATGGGTTAAGTACAGTAGTGAACAAAGTTTAAGACGACAGGATAATGTAAAACATAATTTTATGGTTTGCATATATTATTTATCTGTTCATTTTTATTGTCATTGTGGTAGAACACTATTTATTGATTAGTATAGCGCACAAATTTTATTTATTCTGTTATTTCTTATTAATTAATTTATTTATTTTCTTTGACCCTATGGTCTTAAAGCTTTGTCCGCTATTGTACATCATTAAAGAAAGTGTAGCTACTGAGAGTGTACGTGCATATCCGTATTTTCAATTGTAGTGATTGAGAGAGAGAGAGAGAGAGAGAGAGAGAGAGAGAGAGATTTCAAAAGGACAAATGGGTAATTAGATTGTTTGTAATGGAGCGAATGATAGGCTGAGTGAGGAAAGAATGAGAGGGAATGAGTGAGAGAGCGAGAGAGAGCGCGTGAACCGGTGTAACAAAAGGCGAGGTATGAGTCAGTAGAGAGAGAGAGACGCGAATGGAGAACGAAGGCGTTACGAGCGGACAAGTGTGATGTAATTAATAAAATTATTAAATATCAAAAACTACAACACAATTGTTAGAAAGATACATTGTATGTTGCGGCGATCGGCTTGTGTTTGATTGCGCACGTATCCCCACCAGGACTCGCAACAGTGGGATCGCGCCGGATCGTATTCTTTTGTTTTTTTGTATCATTATATATTTGGCAGGAGTTCTCGGTAGTCAGTAGTCCACACAAGTTATGTAATATAAAAATATCTAATATAAAATATACTCCCTCTCCGTCTTCTTCTTCTTTTTTTGACATGGTAGCAGAGGTCCGTGGTTAATAGTGAATATAGAGAAATTAAATAAAGTAACAAACGAATCGACATGACGGACGAATTCAAAATGACGCTACCGATTTTCGACGGGAAAGATTACAGTACGTGGAAAAAAAGAATAACAGTATTTTTAAAAATGAAAAAGTGCGAAGAAGTAATACAAAGAGTTAAAACAGAAAATGAAAGTGAAGTTACGTGGAATGAGAAAGATTTAAAAGCAATGAACTACATATATAGTGCCTTGTCGAACAATCAAATGGAACTAGTGAATGACGAAAATACAAGTTTTGAAATAATTATGAAGTTAGATAATTTATATTTACGAAAGTCAACTGCGCTACAGATTTGTGTAAGAAATAGACTAGATAGATTAAGATTGAGAAACTATACCGAAACAAGTGAATTTTATAATGAATTTGAAAAGTTAATTACTGAATTAAAAAATGCCGGTGCTACAGTGACTGAAAAGGAAAAATTAAATTATATGTTAAGAACATTACCGAGTTCATTAAGCCATATAGGCGATTTAGTTGACGTGTTGCCAGAAAATGAAAGAACTGTCGAGTACGTTATAAATAAAATAAAGTTATACGAAGATCGTGATAAAGAAGAAACAGAACATTCAAGAAATAAAAGTGGAAATTCAAATGTGTTTAAAGTGGAAAAAGAAAAGGACGGTGCGTGCTACAGATGCGGAAAGCAAGGGCATTTCCAGTACGAATGCACGAGCCCAAGCAACGGGAGAAGTTTCTGGAGAGGTTCGAGAGGAGGAGGACAAGTGCGAGGAGGCGCACGTTATCAACGACACCACCAACAGCGAGACGATAGCAGCCAAAGCAGAGGCAACAGCGACTACCATAGCAGAGGCAACAGCGGCGACTACCATAGCAGAGGCAGAGGCCAACGAGGACGAGGCGGCCAACATCGGCAAGATCGGCATGAACCTAAGGTTTTCACAACTGAAATAGAGTTTAAGAAAAATGACAATGTCGAGGTAAATAATTGCGAAAATAAATTAGAATGGATATTAGATAGCGGATGCTCAAATCATGTTGTGAATGATGATAGATATTTTGTAAAATACAACGAATTACAAAATCCAATTAACGTAAAAGTTGGAGATGGTCGTACATTAAAAGCGACGAGAGTAGGCGATATTAAAACTAGATTTGTAACAAATTATGATGAAACAGAAATTATTTTAAAAGACGTATTTTTCGTAAAAGAAATGGATATGAATTTAATGAGTTTTGGCAAAGTCGCGGAAAAGGCAAAAATTGTATCTGTAGGGTATACTTCAAAGATTTACAGTGATGAAAATAAATTAATAGGAGTTGCGAATAAAGTTAACAATTTGTATAAGATAAGTACGGTGTTTGGAACCAGTCAAAGTTATGTAACTGAAAAGCTAAATAATGGTATGACTTTGAAAGAAAAATATCATAGAATGCTTGGTCATGTAAATTTTAGTTATTTGAATATTTTGAGTAAAAATAATTTAGTTGAAGGTTTGCCGAATAATTTAGGAAGTGAATATTTGAAATGCGGTACATGCGTACGAAATAAAATGACAAATACTAGATTTGAAAATGATAGACATAGAGCCAAAGATGTAGGAGAAATTATTCACGCGGATGTAAATGGACCGCATAGGACTATCGGATTCAGGGGAGAAAAATATTTTTTAGTTTTAATTGATGATTACAGTAAAGTTGCAAAAATTTATACAATGAAAGAGAAAAATGAAGTATATGACTGCATAATGAGTTACGTAAATTTAGTTGAAAATATAACAGGAAAAAGGGTAAAAAGATTAAGATGCGATAATGGTAAAGAATTCCTAAATAAAGATATTTACAAATTTGCAAAAGAAAAAGGGTTTTATATTGAACCGTGCCCTCCATATGTTCATCAATTGAACGGAACGGCTGAGCGGTACAATAGGTCGATTATGGAAACGGCGAGATGTTTATTAGCAGACGCGAAAATTCATAATAGATTTTGGCCGGAAGTAGTTCAGACAGCAGCATACTTAAAAAATAGAACTTTAGCAAATACCTTAGAAAAAAAGACTCCGTATGAAATTATGATGGGAGAAAAACCAAACATTAAAAATCTTAAATTATACGGGAGTAGAGTTTTTGTTCGAGTCCCAGAAGTTAAGAGGAGAAGTAAATGGGATAGGAAAGCAGATTTAGGAATATTAGTTGGATATGACAGCGTAGGTTATAGAGTTTTAATAAATAATAGAGTAATGGTAGCTAAGCATGTAGACGTAATTGAAGAAAATGTTAAGTTAGTTGGATTTAATGATATTGATGGAGAAAACGAAGACAACGATGAATTTATAGTTCCTCCTGCTTCAACCCCTGGGGAGAGTAGGGGAAGAGAAATTGAAAACACTGAAAATGATGAATATGAGGATAGCGACTCTACATCTAGTAAAGAAAATTTAACAATTCCAAGAAGATCACAAAGGAAGAAAAGCCCTATAAAACGATATGGAAATCCGGTAACAAATTGTATTTATGTTAACTATGTAAGTGCTGATAATCCCGAAAGCTATAATGAAGCGATAAATAGTGACGAGAGTGAAAAGTGGAAAGAAGCTATGAATAAAGAGATCGATTGTTTAAATAAAAATGTAACATGGAAATTAGTTGAAAAACCAAAGGATAAAAAGGCGTTAGATTTAAAATGGGTATACACAAAAAAGGCGGATAATAAATTTAAGGCTAGGATTGTAGTAAGAGGGTTTCAGCAAAAGGAAATAATTGATGATATTTATTCACCAGTAGCGAGAACACAAACGTTACAAATTTTATTAAATTACTGTGTGCAAAATGATTTTAAAATTGATCAAATGGATGTCGAGTCAGCGTTCCTAAATGGGAAAGTTAAATCTGAAGTTTATGTTAAACAACCTCAAGGTTACGATGATAATTCAGGCAGAGTATGCAAATTAGAAAAAGCGTTATATGGATTGCGCGAAAGTCCACGTACTTGGTATGAGTGTTTAGATGAGTATTTGATGAAATTAGGATTTGAAAAAAGTAAGATCGATTATTGTTTATATTTTCTGAAAGTTAAAAATGAGAAAGTTTATTTGATAATTTTTGTTGATGATTTACTAATAGGCAGTAAAGATAGGAAATTGATTGAATTTATTAAGAAGAAATTAACTGTAAAATTCCGAATGAAAGATATGGGCCATGTTAAAACGTATTTAGGTATGAATATTAATTATGATTGTAATAAGAATGTCATGACTCTAGATCAAAAGGACTATATTGATTCTTTAGCGAAGAAATACGATGTTGAAAATGCGAAATTGTATGCTACCCCGATGGAGCAAAACCTAAAATGTGAACCGGCGTTATCAGCGTCAAATGATATAAAATATAGAAACTTGATCGGTGCACTTTTATATATAAGTTCATGTACTAGACCAGATATTTGTTATTCAGTAAATTACTTAAGTAGATTCCAAAATTGCTATGATCAGAGTCATTATAAGTATGCACTAAGAATATTAAAATATTTGTATTATACGAAAGAATTAAAATTGACATATACGAAAAATGTAAATGTTGATATTTTAGAATGTTACGTTGATGCTGATTGGGCAGGAGATATAGTTGATAGAAAATCTACGACCGGATATATAATTAAAATGCATGGAAATAGTATATATTGGAAATCGAAAAAGCAGAATATTGTAGCAAAGTCGTCTACCGAAGCTGAGTATGTTGCGTTATCAGTATGTGTGAGTGAAGTAAAATTAATTAAAGAATTGCTAAAAGATTTTGAAATAGAAATTAACAATCCGATATATATTTATGAAGATAATGCAGGAGCAATTACTATAAGTAAATACGGAAATCTAACTAAAAATTCAAAATACATTGAAACACATTATCATTTCGTAAAAGAAAATTATTCAGAAGGTATTATCGATGTAATAAAAATTGATTCAGATGAAAATCCTGCGGATATATTAACTAAGTCATTAGGACGAATAAAATTTGAAAAGTTCAGAGAAAAATTAAAATTAGAATACTAGATTAAGTAATCGTAAAATGTAAAATCCATGCGCAACATAAATGTAAGGAGGCGTGTTAGAAAGATACATTGTATGTTGCGGCGATCGGCTTGTGTTTGATTGCGCACGTATCCCCACCAGGACTCGCAACAGTGGAATCGCGCCGGATCGTATTCTTTTGTTTTTTTGTATCATTATATATTTGGCAGGAGTTCTCGGTAGTCAGTAGTCCACACAAGTTATGTAATATAAAAATATCTAATATAAAATATACTCCCTCTCCGTCTTCTTCTTCTTTTTTTGACAACAATTAAACTTGATATTTAATTCTTATAATGAGAAGTGCCTAAGCAGAGTTGTTGGCGCAAATGATTGGCTCGATTGCGCCTTGTCACCCGCCAAATTGATATTGGGCGACTGATTCGATTTTAGTGACGTTACGTGCTTCGCAGCGTTGTTATTTGTACCGAATGTTGTACGTTACGACTTAGATTGGTGTAGATCTTTACCTAGATGCGTCAGAATATTGACGATTTGTCACGTTAGAATGTTACGTTAGAATTTGTACGAATAAGCTGTATGTTTGAACGAACAGAATAGTATAGAATGCACGATGCAGAAGTGACTCAGTTTGATATGGAGGAGTTCGACTGGTCAATCCTCCATACCTCAAGATGATACGTTTGTTAGAAATTTAAAATCGAGATGAATAAGAAAGGTTTGACCATGCCTGATGACGATTCTATGGTAAATGCTGTGTGGTTCGTCATACTCCTCTTTCCGGAAGGCTCCATAGCCTTCCTTACTCCGTGGCCAGATCCTACAGGACAAAGGTCCATTCTTTTTGGCGACGCAACGTCGGGTTGCTCGCAATGTTTAGGCTTTCCAGCGACTAATATAAACAATACCTTCCTTGGCGCACGATGGCTGCACGCCTTCGAGACGCCAACCGTCAAGTGGCGCTTTGGGGTTGCATTCATACTCTGTAACATGTTCTCTCGCAAGGCACACCCGACACCCAGTCATAAATCGGTCACTCGCCTAAATTACGGTCTAGGCCCTTTTTCAGCGACTACCCAAAATGCGGTGTCGCTAACACGCTAATTGGTTAAAATCAAAAAGTCAAGACTCCAATTAGCGCATGACCTAAGTACCACCAACCCCCGTTCTTGTGCCTTAGCACGCGTTTCAAGAACGAGGGTAGGATGAGCCACTCAGAGCGGGAAGGTTCCCCGAATTTTGGCAACCAAGGGGAAATTTCTTCCGTGCCCATGTACCTCCCGCATGTAGGTACCGGCTGGGCGCCGAGCCTTTCGGAAGTCCCTTATTTATGACACGCTCTTGACTATTGAGAAACCACGGATGATTCGAAAATTAAACTATTGTCCCTCTACGGATGTTAAGAGGGTTCAAGAGAAAGAGCAAAAAGGCTAAAACTTCTTAATCCTCAAAAATAGCAGCACCGGCACGCTCATGTCATAAAACTGCCAATAAAAACTTCCCGCTGTTATTTCGTTGGATGGAACAAGTGTGTTTACTTAAGTATTGCAAACTTTTCTCCGCTCACTTATGCTAATTTGACAAAAAAATGTTCACAACAAAAGTTTATCAGTTTCCTGTTGTTTGTGCACTAGAATATAGAATTTGTAAAAACTGTTCTTTTTTCAGTAAAAGACCGAGGTCACCTTGATTTTTTAATCGACATTGCATATTTTTCACAACATATATTTGTAGCTCGCGTCAAGACAAATTCTGCAGCATGACCTTCGGATAATCTTGAACTGAAAAATTTGAGTTCAATTAGCAAAAACGAACGAAGATGAAAATTCTGATTAGATAGTCATGTAAAATTCCGCACCAGACACTGACTAATTCTAACTTCAAAGTTTTACGTAAAGTGACGAGTATGTTCGGCTTCCGTGTAGTATCGACTAAAGTTTAGGAAAGCAATATACTATTTCAAATAATATTTCGCATTGTAGTTAAAACAAAAGTAACACTTTAACAGGAAGTAAACTTTTGTGAAATAATATATCTTTGTTTGAATGATTCCATTGTGGATTTTTATGCAGGCACATGAAATTTTAATGTGTGAAACGTGCACACTGAACGTAATATGCAAATTATGTATAAAGGTAAATTCGAAACATTTACTTGGGTTTATAAAAATTTATAAATACTGAATTTGTCATCTATTTCTTCCTCAAAATGTATTTACTATTCTTCGTAGCTAAAACTTTTTCACAAAATATAATACGGTACTTAAAACCGCTTGAAAAGTTTCTCTCTGAACGGTTTGCAACGCAACATAACGCAGGTAATAATTAAATAAAGCATAATCAGTAATGTGAAATTCGGAGCAACAAGACATAATCCGGAGCGATTTTAATTAAATGCAACTCAGCAACTGCAGCCCAATCGTAATGACAATTTTCGTTCGAGATATCAATTTTTCGACAAATTTCTTGCTACAGATACTAGTTGAGAATTACGCAGCATCCGTGGGGTATCAATATCTATAGTAGAATCATTCTATTCAAAGATATATTTGACATTCATTGGCGTCGTGTCGTTCAAGAGCAGTAGCAACATTTATTAATTTATATCGGTTCATCCAGATCTTACTTTTATTCCAATTTATACATTCGAGTTTTATTAGCTTAAAGTGATTCTCCGCAGGCAATGTAAAATCAGATTATGATACACACTGCTGGCCAAAAGTTTAGGATCGCGATGAATTTCAGGGAACTCAGCAATTTAAGAAAGAAAAAGTTTAGAGTCGCGTTATCTGGAAAACTCTTTAATCGAAAATATGTTAGCACATGGAAAATTGTTGTTAATGATTACTTTATTAAACTAATGTCGAATAGCATAATAAGAAAATCTCTGTGAATTTCAGCATAGATAGGTATAACACAGGAAATGCCCCAAACTTTTAGTCGACAGTACATGCAGTTGAGGATACCTAAAAACAAAATTTACTGTGTAAATTACTACTCAATGTTTTTAAATAACAAATTAGATTCCCGCTTCTCGAAGCTAAGTACAGAAACGAAAACAACCATTAATTCAATAAATAAATAATAAATTTCAACAGAGCTTTCGATTCATCATGCAAAACGAATTGATTACAGATTACATTTATTATACAGGCGCTCGAAATTGATTGTAAGAAAACAATATTATTCACAGGATAATCGAGAACGTCGGTGACGATAAATTATTAGCTATTCGATGAGAGGGGAGACAAGATATTTTGCCGTGAATTTATTTTGCGATAATCGAAGTTGCCCTAAATACGCTTATGACATGAGGGTGCCGGTAATGCTATTTTTAGGGAATAAGCAATATTAACCTTCTTTCTACTTTTTAAGTGGATAAATAAATGGGAAACCGTGCGGAGAACATTTAATCTCGGAATGCATTCCATAAATAAATAACAGGTTCGGGTTAAACTTCGATTTAAGTTCTGATTAGGTTTGAATTAAGTTCATGTTGTCCCGTCAATTAAGCCGCCGTTAGTATATATGTTTTTTTGTATTACTAATTTTAGGAAACAGTATTGCTTCGAAACAAAAATAATTAAATATTACTGAATAATTGAGTTTCTTTTCATCAACATCAAATTAATCAAAGGAAATGTAGCATTATGCATAATGACCTTTTTCATTACTTAATATTAATAACTTTAAGTAAAATAAATCTGTAGGGCACACATATTCAGATTACATTCCTAATATCATTTAAGAAGAGCGTAGATAAATAATACTTGGCACTACAAATATGAATATTTTCTAAAATGGCTAATTCTAGCAAGGTTTTTTGATCAAGTATCACAGTTGATATGCAACTTTAGATTTGGAAACAAGTTCTATCGCGAAGTTCGATGAATAATATCACTATTTTCCTTCCGCTTTTCTAAAATATAGTTACGATATATGATGGCCTGAAAAGAAAAATACAGGATTAAATTTTAAGATATTTAGTACTTTTCCTATGCGAGGTTTATGTTTATACATGTACTTTAAGGGCTCATTACTTTACGTATCAATTTTTTAACAATAAAGTTTTTCCAATACATCAAAGATACCAAAAATTATAAGGCGTTAAGAGGCATGAAGTTTCACCAACTTTGAAGATTTATATATCGGTAACTATGCGCTATAATTACAAGAAGGATTTTGTCACTTTTATACACATATACAACAAATGTGTAACAATCGCAAATAGCAGCTTCACATTTCAAAAATTACATTTTGACTAGCTTCTTCGCGATTTCGACCACTGAGCATCGTAGACCTCTTTTATTTATTTTGACCCTCACGCCTTACTTCGTTTCTCATTAGTCGCATTTAGGCCACCCACGGTGCTGTAAGATATCTTTCTAACGTGATCTTTTATTGGAGATTCTACCTCTGATGCAACGTGGTTCTATTATAGTATTCTGTACACGCGGCGAATTGCTGATATTTCAGGCTGCGAATCAATAGGTATTCGTCCGTATTGTAGTCGACACGGAGCTACATGGCTCCACCCACCAGTTTACTTCTACAGAAATTCTGCACAACATGCTCACTTTCAGCTCCCCGACATGCCTACTCTCATTGCATTTGAGCAAGACCTCGCGAATCCAGACAGAGGTGTGGATTTTCATGGACATGCTTTTAACGCCCACAACCTTAAATCAGAACAACGGTTTCCTGTTGCAATTCTAGACCTCGGAAAAACAAACGGCGTTACTTTCCGTGGCCATGTTTTATTCACAGTGCACACTGTGTATGGAAACCTTAGATTGCTGTTGGAAGTTGGATTCAATTTTGGAGACTGAATTTTTGTAGTCAGGGGTAGAATGAACAATTTGAGGAGAAGGTAAAAAAGGCTAGGACGGGTGAGAGGTTCAAATTAGGAGCGGATTATATTTTAGGGTTTCAAAGATTTCAGCTTTCTGGGCTGCATTGAAAGGAAGTGAAACTAGTTTGGGTGTGGTTCTAACAGTTTAGAGGTGTCAAATTTCTAAGTTGCATTTCGAAATTGGAAACTTAGAAGGAAGTGCAGTGTGTTGATTAGGTTATATTTATGTCCTGGCTATGTTTTCACATATTTTAAATTTAAAACAAATTTAACTTGCAATTAATGAGAGAGACTAAATATAGCGATAAATAACTTGGTAATTAGATTATAGTTCAAATATCGTATTTTGTTTTTTGGTTGCAGTAGAACAGGTAAATTTAAAGGTTACGGTTGGAACAAATGTTAGGAATTTGATAATTAAAACGTTGGCCTAAGAAAAAAGTAGTGAACAGTTTGGAGCATATAATATTTCAAAATACTGAGATAAAGATATTCTGTTAAAAATAGGTTACTATTCGTTTTAATGTGCGTTTCAATTATTAGATTTTTTTAATACTACGAGTATTTTCTTCTCAGTTAATTATACATGGAACGTTCGCAGCTCACGTGGAATGCTATGTTTAATTATTCAATGTACAAAGATCAAAGTATTAGAAACGGAACAGTCTGATACATGAAACTCTTCCGCGTAAAATTGTATACTTCGTGAGTAGCATTTTTACCGACACGACATATTTATAGTGCAATAAAAAAGTAGTACAACAAATATCTATAAATCTCTGGGAAGGTGTTCAGCACATTCAAGCGTTTATTCGATTGTTATTTGAAATTTCATGGGACTCAATCATTTTTTCAATGCACCATACATTTTGTGTTACATAAATATTTTATTGTGTCGCTTACGCTGAGATGGATATTTTAGATATTTACTTCCGATAATATTAAATTTTCTAACTTCTAAAATTTTTGAACCTCCCTATGAGTATAATTTTTGAAACTGCTGAACGGAAATACAACTGTAGTTCTAAACATTTTTAAGCATACGAATGTAACTTTATTCATAGGAATAAAATTTTCAAATGCGTCAGACAAAAACTACAGTCACAGAATCTTAAAAATTTGTACACTGTGTTTTATTTATTCATGCTACTTTAGAGCTTTTATCTTGAATAACTAACTAACAGTACCGAATTTATACTTACAGAGTTGAAAGTGTTAGTTTAATATTTGCCTAATACCTTTTAAGCATCAATTATGCATCTATTTTGATCAATCCTTGCTGTGTTTAGTAAGCAAGAAAATGTATTCCAACGTTCATTTTCTTTGCAATAAAGTTAACGTAAATAACTTTGCGAACTATATTATTGTAGACAACGCATTATTATTATATGTAACGTCTTATACATATTATAATACAACATTATATCATATTGTATTATACAATCTGTGCTACATAAAATCAATATTGACATCTACAGTAGCGAACAAAGAAATTAAACTAACTAATTTATTAGGAATAGCATAGCATGATAAACAAAATTTACATTCTGAGCTAATCAATAAATAGTGTTCCACCATAATAACAATAAAAATGAATGTACAGACAATATTTGTAGAGTACTGTAAGTGTCCAATTACTTTGATACTTGTCAAGGATTTGTATATCAACAAAAAAGAAGTAATACGTCTTTATTCGTTTAAGTATAACCGTATTTACTTACTATTAAGACTACAGTAGAAAAAAATATCATGCTAAATAAAGAAGGAAGGTTATTCCTTTATAACCCCCTGCTGCATAAAGTGTATTTTCGATAACAGGAAAATGATCGAAAGCTTTTCGCCAGCAGTGTATCTTTTACGAAATAAAATGTGAAATCTTTATTGAGTTATGGGCAACAGAAATTAAGATCGGAAAAGAAAGGGGAAAAAGCAAAGCAAAAGAAGTATATTTTGCTTACAGTTTGCCAATAAAATCAGTAAACGCAGTGAAATCATCTTCATACCAAAGTACATTTCCTAAATATGAGATTAATGTTGGAATAATACCACTGGCTAACTTTCTTTATGTTCATAATAAGCACATAAAACATTTGAAAAATATAGATCATATTGAAGAAATACCTAATACATATCGCTTGCAAATTCATGTTTTCGATTTCTCATCGCAGAACCGTGGTACATATTCTTGTACCTGGAAACAGATATCGTTCGTACCTGGAAACAGATGTTTGCTTCGTAATATTTCTATTATTCAATTCCTAACACAGTAAAAGAAAATCTAAGAAAGCGTTTCTCAAATCTATCTATCCACATGTATCACGCACTCGTAGTGTACTCAGCGATAAAATCACACGACGAGACAACAAACCACATGTCAACACAATGTTTCGTTGACGACTGATCTCTGATGGCGATCGAACGCAGTCGATGAAAAAGAATATCAGTCTTCTATCGCAGTCGCAGAGAAATCCTTCTTGCCGCGTATTCGTCAGTCGTCATTTGGTTCTGTCATTGTTAAGTAGAGAATTACTTTTCGACTTCTTTAAAAACGCTTTTTTAGATTGTTCTTAGTGTCGTACAGTTAATTTCTTTTAAACAAGAGTTTATTTTATTTAGTTTTAAATAAAATATAGTTGTGAATGTGTTTGTGTCACACGTATATGGTGCTGTGGGAGTGCAAAATAAGTGAGGAGAAGAGAAAAGAATACATTTTAGTGGCGGTGTAAATTGACTGATTCGTGCACGTGTGTTGTATACCTTTCGTGGACACAGCAGATGGGACAATCGCGATTTATGCGTGTGAGTGCTTTACTTTTGGGCAGTGTACTACCTGCTTTAAAACATCATTGGCCCTCTTTATTCGAAAATCCCAATGTGCGAGTTTTGACATGCTCTTGCGGATTTTGCGAGTAAGTAGGTTTAATGACATTCAACATTCATTCAATGTGTTTTGGAAGGTGACCGAAGTTTTGATTTTGCATTACCCATGACAAACAAGTTTTCCTGCGCCCCACGAGGTAAGCGTGTAACACATGTCGATACGGTCCTGAGTTCGCCTGTGCACGGCCAGCCAAACGGACGGTGGTGCAAGGCGGATTGTCTAATTTTGCGCAATTTTTAACTGCTTATAACTAATTAACGAAGCGTTTAACGAAATTTCGTCACTCTTGATTTTCGTCTTATTTCAACGTCCAGAATCACCCATTTCATTTCGGCCCAGAAGTAGATTAACACCCTGTATATATATATCACAATTTGTACCTTTATTTTTTAGTAAACATTTTAACTAATAATCTGGGACTTATAAATTATAACAATAACATACGAATCGTAGAGCGAAATCCTAAACTCAAAAATAGCCTTCGTTCCGCGTCCGTGTCATGTAAAAAGTGACGACGATGTTAGGCATTGTGTGCCACAACAGTGATCAATACCAGAGACGGTTAAAATTTGATGCAACAAAAGGCACGTTGAAGGCAAAGAAAGTTTCAAGCTTCCTTTCTTGAATTGATTCTTACATTACTCTTTTTATGAAGACACAACAAATATTTTGCGTGCAATTTCAGTGTTATCGAAAAAAGAATACCTTATTATATGTTCTCCTCCTAAATTTTAAATTTCCCTTATAAATTTTAACAGCTAAATAAGTTCATGGGACACAAGATATTTGACTGATTAATCTTAGATGAAACATCCTTTATACAATATACCTATTTTTTCGCATTCAGGTCATGTTTACTGTACTTAAAATTAGACGGTTACCAAGTAGGATTGGTTGCCTCAGGAAAAAAAGATACGTGTACTGTTTACAACCTATTAAGCGGAATGCAATTCAAAAATTCAAATGCATTTTCAAAGCACTCATTCGCATAATCCGTGAAATTGTTGCCGTTAATACAATTGTATCAATGTGAAATTGAATTTTCCAGATGCTGATCCGATCGTTTCGCCTGTAATCATAACTACTAGTCACGATGTAGATGTAGGCTTAAAATAAAGTTTCAGATCGTTATCTCTTAATCTAACTTACATTTTACCGAATAATTGTTATTCAGCAAAAAAAAGAGTAAATGTCTAGTTCGAACTTTGAGTTCTAGGTTCTATGGATTTGAAATTTATTTACGTTTATAATCGAAGAGCATAAGAGAAAATCATGAGAAGTCCATCTTTATTGACTTTATGATTCTAGCGTCGGTTAGTATTTAGGACGGAGTACTTTAATATGGTACGGTAGAAAATATGCAAATTTATGAGATCATGAGGTATGCACATAAATATGTATTTGACCACTTGGTGGAATTCGGTCGTATCATTTGTACTGTTGCCATAATAAAAGTATTATGGTAATTACCATATCAAGTATTCCCAAACAAAAGGATTTACCGACTGTATGGAAGTACTGAGATACATTATATATTAATTGAAAACTGTTAAACGTTTCTTTTACCTAATCAGGGTACTCATAAAAGTATAACATTTGAAACAATTTCTCAAGACAGATGATGTTGAAAAAAAAGAGAACATTTCCCTTCTTACTGTTTCTTATGCAAAATATGTGATGCAAAGAAAAATAATTATTTACATTTTAAGGTCACTCTATATTTTGAGTAGAGTTCAGATTGCAATGACCAACTTTGAATATTATTTGCATTACTAATTATTATTTGTACATGAATATATGATATAAAGATAGCAGCAATCATTGCATCACAAGATCTTACCATAATTATATTGTACGTTTTTAATGAAATCTGAAAGTGGCTAAACACTTATGGATGATAGTGTAGGTACATTAACTGGCAAACGAAAGTTTAAATGCTAGACGGTATGAAAAAATACCAACGTTGCATAATATAGATTACCTACATCGCGTTTGAATACAATAGCTTTATTAGAACAATGTCCATGTCGTACGGAGAGACAGGATACTCCAAAATTGATAACCTAAATTAATACCATGTTAACATGGTATAAGTAAGTATCTCATATAAAAGCTAATGCTACTCATATGTATAAATTTTAACTTTAAACTTTCTTTCCTCACCGTATCTAAAATAGACTTTGTGAGAGTAACTATACCAAGTAACAGCATCACAAGGATAATTAGAAAAAGAAATTTTTACTCTGCATACGTTTAAATCAAGTTAAATTCTACGGATGAATATATGAAAAAGTAATTATGTTGGATCGTAATTCTTAATGTTTCCAAACATAATAATAATATAATATTTGTAAATCTTATAAGGGAATTAAGCAATTACGAATCATAGTGCTCCTCATCTTGTGTTTATTGGAGATTGATTACATCACAAATATCATTGTGCAATTATTATCGAGATTAACAGAAAAGTAAATGAATTCTGCAATAAAAAGAGAAAGAGAATAAAAAGATTGAAAGGAAAGTAAAAAGTTTGTTTATATAGCTTATACAGATTTTTCTTGCTGGACAGAAATCAATCATCGTATGGTTTGTGTGCGCGCACACATTCAGTCTTCACGCCCAACAAATATAACGTTGCACCTAAATCCGTGGATCTAGGAGCCGCCGTCATGAATCTCGTTTTTGTTTGCTCTCGTTTACCGCCACCCACGCGAATATTTATTAGTTATCCATTCCTGACTGAAATAACGCGAATCCGTGACTGCGCGATTATTTCTAAATTTATGCAGGAAATATGGTGCTTTAAGTGTGCTTGCGTGTGTTCGTTGTGCTTGTGCATTTGTAATGTGGAGGAATCAGTTCTCTTTGTGTGACAGCTTTCATTGTGGATAGCAAAGACAGAGGGTGCTTTTAACGATTGCGATGTTTAATTGTTTTAGCGAAAAAAAGTTTTACCAAATTTTATTAAAATTATGTTACATCAGTATAGGTTAGAAAAACAGAATTAATATGTCACATATTGAAATCATTTTTATGAACCTCCCAGTTTTACGAACATACTAACACTAGTATTACGTAAGATTACGTACTTATCAAAAATCTCAGGGATTTTATTAAAGAAGTTTTGAACACTTTCATTTATGAATAAATGTAAGATTTTCCGATATTATTTTAACTCGTCTTATTAATTTTTCAAGACTCTTTCATTCAGCATTTATTAATTACGTCAACAGAAAATGATTAATAATTTTCGAAAATTTTTGGAAATCTACTTTTAGAAAATTGATTTCTTTGCTGTCAACGGAATACTCGACGAACGACTTAAATAAAACCATTAATATTTAATAATGATGAAGAAATGTTTAAACTTCACTCAATGTGTACCTAACCGTTACAAGCTTTCTTGATTTACATTTAAAAAACTAACTACTATAGATTAAATAGCAGTATTTTTTAAAATATCTTAATAGTTCATCTTTTTTGAAAAAATAAATTTTTCAATCGTATTACGTTTCATATTGATGTTGCACAAAAAAAGGATTTTCAGACACAACAAACATAATTACACCTTCGCCAATCATTGTATTTAAACCTCTTTTATCGCCAATGAAATTGTTGAACCAAGTTTATGTTTCAAATTTCAAAATTTAAGCTGCGTGTGATAGAATTACGATGCATTGGGAGTAACAGCATTTCTGGTTGCTTTATCCCTCGTGCACCAAATCAATTACATCATGGAGGATTTGCAATTAATGGATTCGTTGAAGTAATAAATTAATAAATTCCATATCAGGCGACAACGGGATCAGGTCAGAGAGCATTACCGAAGAGAAATCTGGGGAGAGTGAGGTTGTACAAAAAATTGAAGATTAAACAGTTCTCTGTCGCTATGATGTAGATTTAAAGTTAATAACGAACGATGCAACTTGAACGAACAGAAACAGAAAAAACAAGACACAGTAGTACGATTGAGCGACGATGAAATGTTTATTTCCAAACCGAGATAAAATGCATGCAACTCATTCATTTAATACTGTTAAATGCGGCGTAATGAAATGATATTCATGAAATTCAAAACGCATCACTTCATCGGCAGCGAGTGAAAACAGTGAACGCAATCAAGGTGAATTCTATATTTCTTATTCGATGATAAATTACTGTAAATGGCTGCGGAATAATTGAAAAGCAGAGACGAAATTGCATTAAACAATTACAATATTGCGCTTTCATTGCGATTACTTTTGGTTGTTTTCTGGAACATCAGTGAATGATTAGAGCAGACGTTGTGAATTCAATTAAAACTTAAAATTAAAATAAATCATTATGAATGGAAGTTGAAGTAACGAAATAATAATTATTCAGATCCCTCTTTGTGTGTTTGAAATGCTGAAGAATTTTATTGGTTTTATGTGTATGAGAAAAGAAGAATTTTATGAGAAAGAGTCTATTGTTTAGTGTATGGTTAGATACTTTATAATGTAGACCGTCTAAAGTGAGTGCTCTGTCTAGTATATATTGCATTGTGTATATGTGAAATGTGTCCTAGTGAGGGAAGTACAATTGAAAAGAGTCAGTCAGTAAGAGAGGGCAAAGTAAGAGAAAGAAAAAGATTCTAATATTAAAATTCATTGTGGTGTCACTTTACATCACTATATTAAATATAATTTTATGTTCATGATACATTCTCGTAAGTCATCTCATTCTATTCACAAGAATATAAAGAAAAAATAAAATAATTTGATGTAGTTTATGAATTGTTTTACAGTTGAATAATGCATAATTAAAGTACATTTATAAATATCAAACAAGGAACACAACACTAAAGAATCCTTCGAAATGTTCAAAAATGTTAATTGTTTTAATTATAAAAATGATTAAACACATAACGTTTTATGAGCTCGGACAAAACAACAACCTTGAAAATTACTGCAATAGCTTTGGAATGTTAAAACAAATGATAATAAAGTTAACTGCCAATCCCTAAAATAAAATAATGTCAGCGATGGTAACACCTCACGACAGGTCAAGTAATTAATTAACCAGGCTGAGAAGCTCCATACGGGTTTTTTTCTTCTTCCGTGTTCTTCGTTTGTTTTTATATATAAGCTACGGTGCGCCACGTGTGTACGTCTTCTCTTTTATAATAAATTTATAAAACTGTGCAGGAGTGTTAATTAAAGTATCCCATTAACCTTAACATGGAAAATACTAAATTCTGCAATATCGTACAATGTAGGATCGAAGGAAAAAGATGCAATTCATTCAGAAAACAATGTTATGGGAATATTTTAGATCATAAACCACACAGAGAATTCAGCCAGATCAAATAAGAGCAAACTTATGAGATACTATAGCGTTTAACACTTGAAAATACTCTTTAAAGCACGTGTAAATCCACCGCGTAAAATATTAGAAGCTGATTCAAAGTGATTAAAATTCCTTGGGATGTTAATGACAATAACCTTCCCTATCAAATAGCGTTCTAATTTCCATTTCTTGAAATGCTCTTCAACAACCTTTGACACAATTCTCGATCGATTTCCGTGGGAAGATCTGTGCCTCATGATTGATATTTACACTGTTTTCCATATAAATATATCAATACAGAATGAGATCACTACTTTCGTGATAATAGTATCTAATTCCCTCACAAATAATGCAAGTATGATAAAGACTCTTTCGCTGTTATACTTAAAAACAAACTAACACTATTTGAAAAGAGAAAAATATTCGCATTGTTCCCAGAATGACTGGACACAATTACTATTCCAAAATTTGCATTTCAGTGAAATTTCCTTTCAAGAATGCTCGACGTCCTGTAGTTAATAATTCACTGCTTCGTTCTTTGGAATAATGGTACGTCACAAAGGTCTCTGTTGACTTCCACCCTGACATAAGCCTTCAAATATGCAACGTTTAACGAAGCATCGGCGCGTGCAAGTCATAGCGAGCGACATCAGCCGCAAGTAACGCGGTCAAATGCGAGCGTTTGTATGCGAACGACGAGCATTAAATTGAAAAACGAACCCTGTCTCGGCACAAGTAGAAGGAGCACGAACCTCGATTCGGGGCACGGTGCCGCCCTTTCATAATTCTTGGAGGTCCGACCCTAGGCTGCGATCTTCTTATGCATAAATCGAATGATTTCCCGAATGTTGTGTTTCTAATTTGCAGGATGAGTATATATTCTATGTTTAACGTCGTAACGATGAACTTCTATTTACCTACAACAAGAACAAGATTTTCGATTGCTATATAGAATAATTTAACATTGGACCTATTTAAATGTTTAAAATAATCAACTTGTATTTTCTCATAGATGATTTATATCACTTTCGCGTACTTCTGGCGAACTTTCAAAATTTCTCGCAAAAAAGATATTTGTTAAGTATTTTTGATTTTAGCATTTATAGTAGGTAAAAATATGATATTAACGGCCTTGTCCCCTTCTAATGAGAAAACTATGGCATATGATTTAACAAAGCAATATTTGTTAAAAGCTAGCATAAAATCAGGATAATGGTTAACATATTATCGATAGTAAAGATATTATATTATTATTGAATCCTAAAGATTAAAATTCCAAAATAGCATTATGATCATTTCATGGAGACCAAATGCACGGGGATTTAATTGCATAAAATGTATCATTAAATTTTCTTTGTAAAGAGAGCGATAAAGATAAATGAAACTTATCTCTCCTTTATTATTTCATACATCCATCATCGTCGATAACAAAAAGTGAACGAAAACAACGATGAAGCAGCGTTTAAATAACGGATAAACGTTTGATGGTGTAACGTAAAAGAAATCCAGGGGAAAGGACATAATTTTACGCACGGTGTTGGGCAAAAAAGCAAGAACCAAATTAATCCACGCTATAGAAACTTATCAACGACTCCGTAATGTTACGAAAGTGGCGCATAATGAGGTGCAAACAAAAAAGAGGAAGAACAGTTTAAAAGAGATTAAATAGAAAAAAAAACACCTTTTTAAAAGTACGTTGTTTGAGGGTCTTGAAATGAGGAACGAAGGCTCAAACATATAATAACGAGAAAGGTGGAAGGACGGTGGGGGCGAGGTGGTTGTTTTAAAATGCGTAGTGAGCGAAACAGGTGTGCGTGTGATAAAGGTTGGTATTACGTGTGCAAGAATAATAGCATGGTCTGCAACAAATTGCACCGAGACAGTTGCCTTCTTTACGAGAGTTAAACGTTATTATACTTTCACGAGCTTTTTCAGGGAAGAAAGTAAAAGAGATGTAACAATTATTTCCATCCTGAACTCATACTATTAACTGATTGATATCCGCGTTCAATTTATTCCAATAAGAACAACGTGAGAGGAGGACGCGTCATAAGGGGTAATTACTAGGTAAAACTTGTGATACAAGTTTGTGTTGGTTAAAACAGTGATGGGTTAGATCCTGAAGGAATATATCCCATGTTAGCAAGGGTTAGCACTCCGTTAAGATATATCGGAACACCTGTATTAGGGAATGTGGCTGAAATGGGATGAATAACGTCTCTTCTTAATTTTTCATTTTAACACAGAACAATATATGCAGGAATATGATAGAGTGGATGCGAGTTTAGGAAAATGTGAAGAGTGGCTGAGTTGAGTGATAGTCGTGTGAACATATGGATCTTCTCCTGATTTGTATAGGAAAACTTTATTATTTGCTCACTCTTGCCGGATAGCTATTCTAAGGACTGGCATGCGAACCTCCCAGCAGCCTCTAGATAACTGGAAATCCTGACATTCCGGAGCCTCTGCACAGACAGACGTTCGTTTCGCGCTTTTCCTACAGCGCCAAAGTGACTAGTGATGAGATCAAGCATACTAAGGACACTTTAGAATCTGGCTATAAAATTCCGAAAAGCCATGAATATCTCGAAGATATAGGAACAAGATTTTTTAAGTAGATGCAAATGTAACCAAGGTACCGTAGATCTGAGGTTCTCATAAGTATTTTGAAAAATCTGAGCGATTTTTGGAATGATAATAAAACTTAATTGACACTATCCGTGAATGAGTAATTATAGTAGGTAATTAATATATAGTTTAGATCTGAAATTACATTTATAGTATTGTAATGACCAGTATGTAAAATAAAAGACACGTTTGAACACACTCCTCAAACAAAATGTTGGTTTTGCGTATTTATTAATTATTCAAATATCCTAATAAAATAATTAGTAATTACTATAACTGTGATAACAAACTTGTGATTTCTGTAACTTACAGTTAAATGTAAAATAAGTAATTACCTGTTATATGTATAGTACAGGATATTTATTACAGCAGTGTTTACTAATATTGTGACAATGTTAGGACTGTATGTTAATATAGAATTTCCAATCAAAATGTGCAGCTTCCATTTTCGAAATCGATTCCACCTCTCTAGTATCTGGTAAACATTGCCAAGAGTTTGATTATAAACAGATCGAATTTATTACTTTGCTAAGGATAGTTCCAAATTATGTATGCAACATCAAAAGCAAAGAAACGAACTCTCCCTTAAATAAGAGTCCTGAAGTTCGATAATGGAGTTCTAGATCGTAATACACTATCTGTGTATCACCAAAAAGGATTGATAATTTAAAAAAAAAATAACGTTCACAAAAGGAATTAAAAGCGTTGCACTGAAATATCACTTTCCTATTTGCAAATATTTTAATTTGTAAATGAGTCTCCTTGTAATGCATTCAATAAAAATAAAGAGAACGCATCAGGTAAACGAACTAAATGATAATTACATCAGATTAAGCGGTTGCTACCATTCCAATTGTCAATATAAGAATCAAAGTAACGTTTAAAATTTTATTTCCTATCTTACAGACAATGCATCATCCATGTTCTGTCTAAAAAAAACGAGATAGACTATAAGATAACTGCACGTGATCGTCGCGTAAGTAGGAAAGGTCAGGAATGAAATTTTAGATGCCCTAAAGTATAAAGAAATTTGAATCTTTGATCGCAAACTTTGACGACTTATAGCAGTACGATGTTTATTTTGTTCAGAACTTTCGCTTGGTCACTTCAGCGAAAATCTCCCTGCTTTTTTTAATTTTAATGCAAAGTAATTAAAAGAGGTTTCTTCTGTGACCATGATGCGCACATTTAAAAATCATAACGCTTTGCAGTACCATTGACCTTTGGGAGTTCACACTTGAGGCCAAATAGATCCAGGCATTGTCAGGTAACATATACAGCAAGGGTTTAGATTTTGCCCCAATTTGCTTGCGGGGCAGTCTGTAAAAAGCCACTATTATCCACGAGTAGGAGCCGCTTAACTCTTGCTACAACATTGATCACATGAATTTTTGTTGATTTCTTATATCTGGCATATTACAATGTACAATTTTAAGAAAATCGTAAACGATGGGATGATAGGTCTAACAGAGCCTCAATCAGCTCAGTTATTTTCCTACCTATACCTATTTCCTTTTCCTGTCTTTTCAACAAATTTTCACATGTAGTCACATTTGTTTTGACACACTTAAATCTACATATTTGCTTACAATGCTTATGGATTATGAACCGATGCACATTTTCATAGTATCTACTGTAAAAGGCAACACTAAACGATCTATGCATGAAGAAGTGCGCAAACAAACGATACTTTACGCGAGAAGGACTACGCAAACAGATGCGCGGAACACGGAGCAGTTTCAGCAATTTCAACTTCACAGTTGGACATCCCACTGTTTTCTGCAGCGGTGCGTAGAGCAATTTCGTTTCTAATACATGACAACCAGTTCCCCGCGGAACCCCATAAATTAACGCGCTGTCCTTCCAACGCCAGATCGAAACGTTCCCTTATATTTCAACAGATATAGTTACCGCTGTTACCGCGACCTGCGTCACACACAACGTGAGCAGAGCTAAAGGTGGCTGGATATCTATCCCCTTGAAGAGCCGTTTAGTTATCAGGCGCCAAATTTATGAGGGCAGCTCAGCCAGTGAATATCGACACCTAGCCAGCGAACGACCGGCTGATCGGCATGAATTTGGATTCAGTGAAGCGCCCTCGCACCAATTTTACGGTCGCATCGAAACTACATCTACCCATCGAATACAGATTGAATTAGAGGTAACTGATGAAGTGGCAGACTGTCGCTCCTATGCGTATTCTTTGTAAAGGACCAAGTAGCGGAGTAACGAGTGAACGATTACTTCAGAACCGTGAAGAAGACAGCCTCAAAAGGAAACCGCCGGTGAATTGACACGAGTTTTTGTTTATCCTTTAGATGGCGAAAGGCAGCCTCAGTGAAATCAACGTTAACATAGTTGATTAATTTGTCGTATCTTAAAAGATTGTTTGATTTATATCATTAATTATATTCGCCGTATGATTTTATCGCTTCACAGTTACAGAATAAACAAATTATCTTATGAACATCTGTATACCAACTATGTGACTACCATATCAATGACAAATGTTTCTAGAAGTATTAGGAGAAATCAAATGATACACATGCGTAGTCGCGTGTGCAGGTTCGAGACGCTCGGTAGATAAAAATTGATTATTGTCGAAATTTTAGTTATTAAGTCACAGTTTCAATTCAATAATTACATAAGCGTTTAGCACCTACAAAAGTTTTTTTCACTGGCAATTCGTATACATTTTACTAACTAAAGTTTATTATTTATATACACATTCATAATTTAGATTATATCTTTTGGTTTGACTGGAAATCAAAATATAGGGTGACCGACCTAAATATCACCATTAATAGTAGGGGTACAAAATACTTTTGGAACCTGTTTGAATGGTTTGAAAAAATTTAAAATCCTGTTATATGAATAAATTATCAATCAATATGTAATCAATTAATTTGTCCTTTCCTTTCTGCTTTATGCTGAACATCCGTTTTCCCTTTAGGAGTTCATTTTAATAAAACCGTACGAAGGATAAAGCCTTCAGCCTTAGAGTTATGGTACCTAGATTACGAATGTTTATGCAAATTTGTGCTGCCGTAAACACAGCTAATTACATTTTGAATACGTTGCAAATTGAATTTGTCAATTGTGAATTCATATTCTGTGTAATGCATAGAAACAACGATTTAGGCCACATTACTTTCAAATTGCATTTGAGATGAAATTCAGAATTGCTAAACAAATTGAAATAACCACATAAATTCACGACATACGTGTGTTTTCTATCGAAACATACAAATCTCTTATTACTTTGTAAGTAACAGTGACTAATGAAATTTATAAAATGATTAAGCTGAGGTCCTCGTGAAATACAAGCGTAATTTCAAGATTTCATTATCTCTTTTATAAAAACCCACTTTACACTTTATAAGTTTTGAAATAAGTTATTTATAGTTATTAATTATACTAGGACTATAAGAAAGGAAAGTATCTGCTGAATTTCGTAAGTCACTATATACCTTCTCTAAAACTAACAATTAGAGTTACAAACTGTATTAAATATTTAATACTGCGCTTCAAATTCGTGAAACAGAAACATCATCTCTCAGTTCCTACCCAATGCTATCAGACTTGAATTACACAATTTTACATACAATTCAGAAACATCTATTTTCTTACTTTAAACCTTATTGAAACTTTTAATCTTACCGAAGATTTCAATCTTTTTAACGTATATTTCTTCAAACACCTAACGTAGATCTTACTGTGAATAAATGGACAAAATAAACAAGTATTTTATTTAAACAATAATCAAACACGCATCAGGATCTGTACTCTGATTGTTGTTAACACACTTAGTGTCTTTACTCGTTTCTCTCTCTCGCTCCTCACTCTGTCTCTACCATAATATACGCAAATCACATATAACATACTTCGCCACACTCATTCCACAATACGAACCTTAAATCCTACTTACAATATTTATTTATCATACATAAAAATTGTTCACTCTCGTACCACATATTCTATGATAACTATATCATCACAATTACCCATTGGCTAAAGACAAAATTCCATTGTTTCCGGCGGTCAGGATTTCCTGGATCGTCAGACAAGTAATAGGAAAGTTTCAGGCAAAAAAACGAGCAAATCTATCGCATGTAACTAGTATTTCTGAGCCAGAGGTGCGTCGACAGCGAAGAAGCCAATATAACGCTAGGAAACGGAGGGTTTATTGATGACTTCCCTTTCCGGTATGAAACTTCATGAGTATCATTTGTAGAGTGATAGGAGTTTGAAGTTCTTGAGGTTTCTCAGCACATATAATCTTCAGAAAGTAAGAAAGAGACAGCATACGTCTCTTAAAATTTACCTCCGAGATAAGTATCAAGCGTGGCTGTATTTAGAACCTACTCGTAAATGTAATACTAAAATAATGATTTTCGTTTATTGACTTGTTAAATGCTTGGCAATATTTAATCAATAAATCTAAATTAAGCTTTTTCCTCTTATTATGAAGTTCGAATCTATAGTAGCGAACGAAAGTTTAAGACCAAAGAGTTAAAGAAATTAAACTAAGTAATTAATAAAGAATAGCATGATAAACAAAATTTGCATTTTGTACTAATCAAAAGATAGTTTTCTACCATAATAACAATAAAAGTAAATGTACAGATAATATCTGCAAACTATAAAACCATGTTCTACATAGTCTTCTCGTCTTAAACTTTTGTCCGCTATTGTAAATTCGAAGTAGTATTCGTTAATTTACAAACTTTTAACAAAACTAAATTCTTTTCAACAATCGCGAAATTCGAACTTAATTTAATAGCATCGATTTGATGATTTTATGAGTAAATCATGCTTCTTAATACTTTTATTTTACTCGAAAATTGTAGAGCGATGATACGTAGTTTTATATTTATCAGTAGTTATGTCTTCGTTGTAGGAATGTCAACCAAAAATTGAAGCTTGTTTCAATGACACTTCCGGCTAGACTGATACACGATAGCTCAAACTGATATTGCATACAGTTATGAGCAAAACTGAATTCACGTCTGGCTAAAATAGTGGCCATCTTTGAACTGTTATAATTTTGTAAAACAGGTCATTCGATGATCTCTTTTGGGTCATTTCAAAGGGCAGAGCATTCTTCTTCTCGTCTCTGCAATGAATTCTGCTGAAAATCCCATTTTAAATCAAGAAACGATTGAAAATGTGAAGATAATTTCTTACACAAATTTGAAAAATGTCAAACGTTTCTCATTTGATAGAAAAATTTTGAAATCACAGTGAATCTCAAGATCGAATCTTCCTCTTTACAAGAACCTCGTCAAAAATTAAAATATAATTCTTTTACATCACTTTATTCTACTTTGTACGAGAACTGTATTGAGCTTTATTAGAGGCTGGTTAGTAATTTTCGTAAAAACGTTCCTCGTAAAAACTTTCCTTCATTTATTGTAAGAAATTATTAATATAAGTTATGTGCTGCATGAAATTTAATTTCTTAACTCTATATTAGTGTAATGCAGATAAGTTATTCTTGTGTGAAAGATTAACTATTCTTAAGTAATCTGTCTATGAAACCGACCAAACATCTAACATGTAGCATACACTAGATACACGTATACATATGTGTAATACAATATAGAATACAATCAAAATAATTTTTTTATCTTAGTTGTATCTAAGATGTATAGTGTTCCACTTAACACATTCATCGCCACGTCACCCATATTTGGGTGACACTCTTTTTCTTAAAGTAAAATAGGATTTTAGATTGGAATTTTAAAAGGAATTCAATGGAATAAATATTGAAGTATAATATATATATATAAATATATATACGTAATAATATAAATTATAATATAAATAAAATACGTAAAATAAAAATTAAAAATTAAAATTTTTGCTATTTTTATATCTTTTACCCCAATTTTCTATGCAATCGGATTTGGGCTCAGCGAGAAACTCAGTCGAATCACGCTGAACGACGAATGTGTTGAAATAGGATATATGACTAATCTAAAAAAATGTATTTATGAACAAAATCCTGGTACTCGTGAAATTTTTTGAAAATTTTAGAAAAAGCACACTTATCCGTAGTCGCCTTTTAAGATAGAGATTATACAAGCTACTATCGTTAAGAAAAAAAGTTCTTTATAGAATATAGTTGTATATCATAGCTGTGTATCATACTAAACTAGTAGATATTACTAAAACAGCTGCTTAACACTATTCCTACCGACACTTCATGTATACCTATTCCTACCGCAACCAGTCATATGACCGATCGTGTCAGGTAAGACAGACTAACAATTTTTCTCAGAAAATAAACAATGAAAAGGAAGTGAATATTGAAAAATGTATTATACATATATTCGAGAAAAGGTCGTAAAGTTTAAAGGCGATTCAATTACGTTATATATAGGAGATTCTAACTGGAATTTTAAAAACGGTCATTTGACCGGTCGTGGTAGGAATAGTGTTAATAAATGATTATTAATTTGTTTAACCGTTTGCGTACCACGAGCCGCTTTCGCGCTCTTCCGATTTCCTGTCGAGAAAACCCAGTGTATTTGACCGATACAGACAATTGACAGCGCGCTTACAATTTGCCAAAATGCGCTCAAACTTTTAGACGCATGTACGTCGCATCGCCATCACCTAGTATAAGAATATATATATAATAGTATTTCATAAAATAATAAGTTACAAATTAAAAATATGAAAAATTTAAAGGACAAACAATATTTCGGCACATAATCAAAGGAGCGCGATCGCGCTCTTCGGCTTTTTTCAACACATGATCGAAAGAGCGCGATCGCGCTCCTTGGCGTTTTTCGATCGTGTTTTTTGAAAACTCTTTGGTACGCAAACGGTTAATAAGGTTAAAGCGTAATACTAACATAAGAGATATTGAAAAACATTATTTGTGTGTTCTCGCACAACCATTTAGAACACTGAAAGAAATGAAAAGAAAATAAATATGGCACTGCAGAGACGAAGAGTATAGTTTACTGGAAACCAATTTTTCTTTTCAATTTTTCGAGCGCACTACGTTGAACTGTATAAATAAGTACTATAGCGTAAATATGATAAAAGCTAGACGCACTATTAAGTGAATTGCAAATATGTACTAAAGTAAAAAAAATGCGTGTTCTTAACAATGTCCAATCCGTTAATGCCCAGTGAAATTGTTTGATTTTTGTTTCATCGTTCCAGAGCCAAATTTCTAATCGTAACTATATTAACAGCTGAATTTGAGGACGATATTCGTTCTTTAAACAGTGAATGGAAAACAAAGCAATTAACTTGCTTCCCTTTTAACGGAATAGTTAAAAGCTAATATACCTTATTGATTGGAGGTTTAAAATATACAGAACCTTTTAAGATTTATCCCTTTTGTTTAATATGACATAAAAGAAATAGCAATAACGAATAGTGTTAAATAACAGAGTACGTAGCATCATAAATGTAGAATAATTTATTTAGCTGGTACAGTAAGCAAATTATACAGCTACTTCTTATTAATTTCTTCTTTTTATTGACCTCAGGTAATTACAAAGATGAACGATTTGTTCAAAATTGTAATGTTCAGAAAATACCTTTGCGAAATGTGAACACTACCTTAAATGCTTCAATAAGCAGCATCATAGATATCACCTACTCCAGGTTAATCTACTTAACATTCAGGACCATAAACTTAAAGTAAAGTAATTCGAATCGAAACCACCTGAACAGTCGGAAGCTAACTCGACTAATTTGTACGAGGTTTCATTTTACCATTACATTCACGAGGACAGTAAACGATCCAGCCGGATTTAGAATTAGGGTGAATTTACACTGCGTTACGTAAGTTAACGAAAGAGCTGAAAAAGATCAAGAGAGAAAACGTAAGAACATTAACCGTATTAGCGGAAAACTCCGCATCGCGCGAAATTTCGTGCAAAGCAACGATGCGAAGTAATAAAACCGGCCGCTGTAAATTGCGAACAATTCATTAGCAAGAATCTAAATTTCAAAAGAGCACCTTTGCGCTTCTAGGCAGCTGCTGAAGAGCTTAGTGTTCTTTTGTACTTCTTGGTCCGCGATTTAAATTAGCTATGGTACTGCTGTTATACTCCATTGAACTTAATTTATTGCACTCAGAAGTGTACAGGGTGTTAATCTACCTATGGACTTAAATGAAAAGGGGAGTTCTAGACGATGAAATAAGACGAAAATCAAGAGTGACGAAATTTCGTTAAACGCTTCATTAATTAGTTATTAGCAGTTAAAGATTGGCCAAATTAGTCAACTAACCAGGAACAATCTCAAAAAGCGTTTTAAAAGAAATCGAAAAATAATGCCGCTGCTGAACAACAGCAGAACCAAATGACGACTGACGAATACGCGGGAAGAAGGATTTCTCTACGATTGCGTTGGAGGATTGATATTCTTTTGTCATCGACTGCGTCCGATCGCCACCAGAAATCAGTTGCCACCGAAACATTGATTGTGTTGACGTGTGGTTTATTTTCTCGTCGTGTGATTTTGTCGCTGAGTTAAGTACGAGTGCGTGATACATGTGGATAGACAGATTTGAGAAACGCTTTCTTAGTTTTTCTTTTACTGTGTTTGAATTTGAATAATAGAAATATTACGAAGCAAACATTAACTGAAAAAACAGCTTTCTCTTTCTGAAGAGTTTCCTCTAAAAAACCAAGCCATATTTCGCAATTTGGAAAGCAAGAAAATGTTAAAATACAATCATAAAGGACCCGGATTGGGTTATAGGAATTTCGACCATTGCATTTGCCAGTCTCAACAAAACTCGTGAAGTTCGGTTATAGTTGCATCTTCCTGGTGTCGTACAGTTAATTTCTTTTAAATAAGAGCTTATTTTATTTAGCTTTAAATAAAATATAGTTGTGAGTGTGTTTGTGCCACACGTATGTGGCGTTGTCGTGAGAGTGCAAATGAAGAGAGAAAAGAATAAATTTTAGTGGCGGTGTAAATTATGACTGATTCGTGCACGTGTGTTGTGTACCTTTTTGTGAACCCTGCGGAGGGGACAATCGCGATGCAAGTGTATTATTCAATAAATATTCGCAGACGGGACAATCGCGATTTGAATGCGTGTGGGTGCTTTACTTTTGGGTAGTGTAGTATCTGTTTTAAGAGATCATTGACCCTCTTTACTCGAAAATCCGAATGGGCGAGTTTTGACATGCTCTTGTGGATTTTGCGAGTAAGCAGGTTTAATGTCATTCAACGTTTTGGAAAGTAACTGAAGTTTTGATTTTGAATTACCCGTGACAAACAAGTTTTCCTGCGCCCCACGAGGTAAGCGTTGTAACACATGTTGATACGGTCCTGGGTTCGCCTTTGCGCGGCGAGCCCAACGGACGGCGCTGCAGCAGGATTGGCTAATTTGGGCAATCTTTAACTGCTAATAATTAATTAACGAAGCGTTTAACGAAATTTCGTCACTTTTTATTTTCGTCTTATTTTGACGTCTAGAACTCCCCATTTCATTTAAATCCATAGGTAGATCAACACCCTGTATTATACGACTTCATAGGTGTTTCAATGATGAGTTTCTTCCTAAACGTTCTTTCTGTCAATGTAAGGTTTGAATCTGAAATTTTGAGAGAAACAATGTGAAAGACATATGTAAGTATTGGGAGTAGGGATTATCTTTGGTTCAGGGGTTACTGAAGTACGAGGTACTTATGTGACGGTTGAAGTGAGCGATACCCTAGATAAAGGATCAGTAAGGGGTGAGATATCAATTGTTAAAAGGATGATTACGTTGGAAAGGGAAAATTGGATTTCTGGAGTCTACTTTATTTATTGCACTTATGAATAAGCGTTGGTATACAATATTACTTAAGATAAAAGACTCATTGGTAATGATCGTCCTCCTTATTACAGCTCACTGTTTGTCGGAAATATAATTTATTAAAAACGATAATTACAGACCATCCATCATTAGTGAGATAAGATGGTGATTTTCCGTGTTTGAGAGCTGTGTCTTGAAACTATTAAGAGGGGGATAGATTAATTTCAAGTTGGCAATGATATTTATGATGGACATTAAAAAGAACCTTTTGTATTTCTGTGTATAGTCCTGTATCCCTTATGTTTTATTTATTTAGGATTCAAGTTGTTTTAATTGTTTACAATCCCGTTTGAGTTAAAAGTTCCACAGCTGAGTGGATTAATGCTATATAGATGCTTTAAATGACCTGTGTCGCTAAACTTTTAAGGAAGTAGTACCAAACATTAATGCTCAGAATATTTATAATGTGTGAACGCATTCTTTTCGACTGAAAAATTTTGTAACGAACGTAGCCATAATCTAAATATTAAGACACGCTACATGTCAAAAATAGGGTTTAAATAAGTGCATCTTGAAAATAAACGAACTGTATATACCGAACGAATTTATAAAGATATTATTTAATACCTTCCGAAATAAATTCTTTGTAGAAGCAAAATAAAGACTAAACAGAATATTGATCACATAAATTTTCTGGCAGGTTTTAACACTAATAATAAGTAACAAACTCGAGGTACACTGCAGTGTGTTAAAGATGTTCAAATGATTAACACATTCTCGTATATATACAGGGAGTTAAGCTATTTGTGGACCGAAATAAAAGGAGTGATTCTAGACGTTGAGATAAGACGAAAATCAAGAGTGATGAAATTTTGTTAAACGCTTGATTAATTAGTTATTAGTAATTAAAGATTGCACAAAATTAGGCAATCCGCCTTGCACTGCCGTCCGTTTGGCAGGCCACGCACACGATCGTGATTTAAATGCGTGTGGGTGCTTTATCTATGTGTATTATCTCCTTTAAGAGGTCATTAACCCTCTTTACTCGAAAATCCCAATGGGCGAGTTTTGACATGCTCTTGTGTATTTTGCGAGTAAGTATGTTTAATGTTATTCAACGTACGCTCAATACTTTTTGGAAGGTGACCAAAGTTTTGATTTTGCATCGCCCATCGCTCGAAAGACAAAGTTTTTCTGCGCTCCTCGAGGTAAGTGTTGTAACTCTCATATCGATACGGTTCTGAGTTCGTCTGTGCATGGCCAGCCAAACGGACGGCAGTGCAAGGCGGATTGCCTAATTTTGCGCAATCTTTAATTGCTAGTAACTA
This sequence comes from Tetrapedia diversipes, assembly GCA_033822845.1. Taxonomy (NCBI): domain Eukaryota; kingdom Metazoa; phylum Arthropoda; class Insecta; order Hymenoptera; family Apidae; genus Tetrapedia; species Tetrapedia diversipes. The sequence continues at coordinate 119,251 of JAOPTO010002172.1, forward strand.
ATTAATGAAGCATTTAGCGAAATTTCGTCACTCTTGATTTTCATCTTATCTCAACGCCTAGAATCACCCCTTTCATTTCGGTCCACAAGTAGCTTAACACTCTGCATAATTTCTTAATAATCTGATAATCTAACAAACTCGTACTCTATTATTTGAGCAATTCGTCACACGATTATCGCAAACATTTTGCTTATTCGATTTATTTACCTACTGATAACGTGCACGTGTTCTTCAGTATTTCCTCCCACTGTCAATTCGTATTTCTAAACTCAACATTTCCACAGGAATTCATAAAAAGTTTTAATATAAGAGGGGTAACTTTTTAATTAACTTCCAAAGTAATAAAGCATTTGTTTGACAGGTTATCATACGAGAAGATTTTTACACAATACCGATTCTACATCTTTCAAGTCCTATTTTGTGCATTAATATTATAGGAACCACTGTGTTCCATCGAAATGTTAGTTTAAGTTACAAATAAATTATTAGTAGAAGGAAAAACAAGGAACCAGAAAAGGACCAATTGACAAGACCAAGCCTCGCCAGAACAGCGCACCGCTCAGATCATCAAACGACCCTCTCTCTCATGTATTCCAAATTGAGCTAGCGGAAGAAGCCTGCTGGTTACCTTGGTTAGTTACAAAGAGTAATACGTACTGGAGTAATTTTTCTTTATCCTCACCCTCCGAATTAATTATACGAACATACGGTAGTATAGTGTGTACATGTCGCGAACGTGGAGAACGTACTTAAGCGAACGTCAATTAAACACTTTTTTCCAACTACTTGCAGATTTTATTAAATTAATAAAATGGAAAATTATTAGCAATTACAACTTGCGTTTTTTAGGAGAAAATAGAATTACAGATACCCTGCTCAAATTTTAAAAATTCTTGGATTTTTATCCTTCAAACTTCGTTCAAGTAAAATTTTTCATCAAAAAGATATTATTACAGCCAATAACAGTCATTTTTGTGATAAACATGCAATACTTGTTTGCAGCGTTAGGAAATAGCTCTGTGTTATAGCAATATCATACAAGCTGTTTGTCATACACAGGAAGGACATCGGACTAAAACACGGAGCTCCCATCTTTAATTAAAAAATACTTCGGAGCCAGTTCTCGACAAGCATTTCCAACAATTCGCTTCTAAACAGATTAAGCTTTCTATTTGGTAACCGCACGTTCGAAGTCATGCACGTAAATTTAATCCACAATTATTTCCTTTTTCTTCCCTCTCTAAATTTCATGTCCGGAAGCTTCCATTTACTCGCCCATCTTCGAAAAAAGCTGTTCCTCATCGCGAAAGTGGAAACTGTTGAAAAATTTCCACGCTTTTTCAACAAACAACAACAGAAAACGATACGTGGCTTTTGCTCTATCTTTGTTCTAGAAACGCGAAGGAAATCAAATTGATTATTATGTGACTTCTTTTCACAAAGTTTCGATAATTTAAATATCGACAACATTACAACCAGGTGTTTAAATACTAATTCGCCTCACTTAGTCTTCCATATTTATAAAGATCAGTTGGGAAAGAATAAAAGGAAACGTGTCATTTTCATATTCAACAATCTTATAATCCTCGTACAAAATAAAATTTTAATTAGGTTGCTTGTATTAATACTTTCACTCGTAAAATATATATATAATAATCATGTATGATGTCTGAAAAGCAAAAAGTTTTGGATTGTAACAATTAAAAATGTTTTATATCACTTGCTAAGGGTTAAGAAATATTGGAGATTATGGATTAAAAAGGAATAAAATAAAGATAGCTCTTCTACTTAAGAATTCACTAAATTTTATATCTAAAGGAAGATATACCGTTTTTTAGTGCCGCCGTTTTATCGGGCCCGTGTATCACACACTCGCTGTAATTTTGATAAATTTTGATAATCTCAGGAATACATGGCTCAACGAGAACGTCTTGAAATAAAACAGTTTTCTATGGATAGAGTTTGGCAATTGAAAATTTGAAGAACGCCGGAAGTTTCGGACATCTGAAACATTGGAAACATTCGAAGCGATTTTTAAGTAACGAAGAATCAAAGTCTCGTTTTGTATGCGAAGTTCTTTCTTCTTGCCAATAAAAACTAAAAACTATTTTCGGGTGTTAAATTTCACGAAATCACCGTTAAAGATAGATTACTGAAGCAACTTCTTGATAGGTACTATGCCTAAGGAAATCGATTAAACTTTTTTCTTTATCACATTTCTATTTCGATTGAAATACGATAGATAAAAATCAAACTTTATGTTGAGGCATACAATGCCCAAATACAGTTCTCGCTTCTTACGCGGTTTATGACACGGACGTTATGGAACGAAGACTATTTTTGAGTTTAGGACTTTGCTTTACGATTCATATGTTATTAAAAGATTAGTCAATGTCCTGGCGAGAAGATATGCTATTTCTAACTTGGAGTTTTTAATATTTCACTTTTTCTCGTCCTCAGTAACCGAAGACGTGTCGTAAAAAGAGGATCTCCGAAGGGTCATTTTGACGTGTATTGTAGCGATCCAGATACCATTTGACAGAACCCGGAGGAACTTTCCGTCATTGCCAGCCACCACCACCCTCGCAAACATCATTGCAACACAGCTTCTCAACGATCGGGCTAAGAGCGCAAGGAGGAGTGTTTAACAAATTCTGAACAGCTGATTGGCATTTTTTCAGAACTCAGGAAGAGCAATCAGCGAGTTTTTTACCGACGTATGATGGTCTCCAGTGGCAACGACGAACGGACAGATCGAAAACATACACAAAGGAGGTAACACCCTCAAAAGACATAGTCTCGAACATTATTTTATCTTCTCCACCGAATTCACAAAATGTTAATTCTGCGTGTGAGGGTGTATGACAACACCTGATCTTAAGTCAGAAGAGACATACACTAACAATGTCTACACAATCTTTGGCATCATTTAAATAAAATATTATTTGGATAAGAATAACGAATAAATAATTACACATTATCAGTTTATATATTATTCGAATTATTCATTATTGCAATTATTTGTTATTCGTTTGGTGAACCTGTATTCCTAACATATTTTACTCTCGTTTATATGAAAATAGTGTTTGTATTAATGTACAGAATAATGTAGTTTCACGATCATTTAGCTTGTGATTACAGTATACTAATTTAATCAGTAATTCCATAGTCTTACGAGTGATAAGTAACGTTATGTAATCATAGCTCACGGGAAATTTAACTATATCATAAATACTAATGTTTAAAATTGATGATTATTTTTACCTGAACGGTTAGGAATTTAAATATTATCCATTGATTCAAAAACTATAAATAACGAATAAAAAATATAGAAGAATTGTAATTTCTTTGTTATTAACGAGTTTTTATAATAATAACTATTATTATTTGGAATTAACAACTAAATCAAACTAATTTGTTGTTTTTTATTCGTTATTTAGAATAACTTCTACTAAAAACTGTCTGCAATTTATTGAATGCAAGTTATGCAAACAAGAAAGTCCTTTTGTTACGAAAAGAGAATACAGGAAGTAGTGATTACGGAAACATAACATAAGAAAGATAAAATAACATGAAGTAAAAACAAAAGAGGAATCAATCAAATATAAAAATATAATAATCCATTGAGCAATTACCACCAATAGAAGAAACCTTTGCTCGTACACAGATACACACAGTAAAACAAAAGTATTCAAGTTGGAAGAGATCCTGAATAGAATATGAGAACCAACCGTATGTTATTATACCTTCCGGAGAGATTAGAAATCAAATTCTCGAGGGATAAGCCATCCCTAGCTAGCACATCGCGACGATAAAAACTTTCCGACTTCCGAGGATTACGTTAAATTTCAATTTTCAGTCTTCCTGGACCTTTTTTAACGGAAATACTACAACGTTTCGGACCAATATTATTCTCTTGGAAGATCTTGAATCGGTCACAAATCAGAATTCCCAATCATCCTCGTTCAATTCAAAAATCCTTCTTCGTGGTCCGCCAGCGAACCCTTCCAACCTTGGCAAATATCTGTAAGCTTTGGTTTTACGAATAATTAAAATTGTAATACATATATATATATTATTCCAACAATTATTCCAACTCGTACACATACACTATATGGCCCTTAATATAAATGTAAAGAATTATATTTCTTGCTAATAACATTTTTTTTTCTTTATCAAATATTAATAGTCCGTCATGATTGCAAACTATTGTTTGGTATCTTTACTTATAAATTTCTGCACTAATTAATGGTTTCACTGACTTAAATATTCCCCAGAATTCGCTCACAATTATAACGCTAAAAATCGAAAAGTTATGATCGTTTGTTACCGTTTCATTATAATGTACATATTGTTCTTCTTTTAGTGACTTCCTGTTAAAAACATTTTATCTTTAATCAACAGATCGTTCTATAATCAGGCTATCGTTTGTTTTATTCCATTGCGAAAGCATAACTTCGCATTGTAGTTTTATTATATCTGATAAAGGAGTCCATTCGGAGGAGGAATATATTCTGTGTTCCTTTCTGAATCAATTTGACTATTTATTTATAGTAATTCAGATTCTTGTCAGATATCACTGTAGTTTGTTAAACATTCTCAGAACATCATACATCTTTAGATGTCGTGGCACGAGTTATGAAAGATATATTCCAGGTCATTCTTCCACAGTCGAGTAGGGACACGGGATCAAATTTATCATGTTCAGGTTTTTGCTTCTTCGCTCGCGGAACGATTGCGAGTTTAAACAAATTACCGAGATATATTGCATCTTAGTTCCCGTTCTAACCGATCGTTTAGTCTAGCCGTTCCCTTAATGAAGCAAGCATTAGGCGTTCAATGGCGGCGCTTAATTACGCTAACGATTTCAAACGGTACCAGACGATCCAAAACGGCTAACCATTAAGCGGCTCAAAGATCGCAACTTTGAAGTTTAATATCATTTCCGAACAAATTCAAATGCGCTTGTCTCCATTCGAGTCTTCGATAAACGATAGAGAGAGGGTTGGTTAAGCGAGATTCGCGATAGAGAAGCTTTCGCTTTAAGACCTACCCGAGCTCTCTAATCAAGAGTGATCGATCACGGACCTACAAAGAGGCTAGCAGAACTAAAACTTCGCCGCGGTTGAGACTGATGCAGTCGGGTAGACTGAGAGAGACTTCTTTGACTGAGAGAGGCTTTGAGAGAGACTTCGCTTGTTATCAATAGTGACAAGGAGAATTTAAGTCGTAAACCGAGTTAGAAGCTTATTCAAAAACAATTTTATAATTAGGCCTAAAGCAATACGAGTCGTTCTGGATGTTAGAATCCGGGGTAAGTTAAATTTAAGCTATATTGGTAGAAGGCTGGGCTAGTTCGCGACAGTTCGCTTTATAATAAACTCTATAAACTCTCCTCTCAACGCTTCACAGTCAGAACTTTCTAATTTTGAGCAGTGCTGTATCCGCAGCAGATTGTGCTTAAATATCTCCAAGCATACTGCGGTTCGTTCTTTGCATAAAGATGTTGAAATATCTAATTATGTTTTGAATCCTTTACCGTTTTAAACTATTAATGATATTCGGGACCTAGATGTAACTCTTTCACCGAATTTATCTCACACAACCTAAGCCATAACAAAGTGCTGATGCTCGCGCAGTGGCACCCTTGCTCGGTACCTTGGAGGTAGCAAAAATATTTGACAGAGACATTTTTTATGGCTTGTACTAGTAAGAAAATTGTTTAACGCGTTGACGCCGGCCTGATCATACTTATCACTTCCGTGGGGCGGCATGGCCTCCCAATGGGCCACGCTTGAATATAAAAAAATACGCAGTACAAAATTTTATTTTATTTTAATTATTCAACAGTATACGTTAACGTTTCAACATTATAATCAAACATTCAATACAAAACACATAATTTATAATTTAACCTACTAATAAAGTATAATTAAATATAATTATTTAGTTTTTGTATGCAATCTTTTAAAACAGGCTAAACAAAGTGCCGGCTTGTCCTTTCAATTATTGCAATATGTTTTTACTTTTTTTGCTCTATTCATGACGTACTGAGTATCTTTTAAGTTTGCTAAGCGTTTATAGCATTCTTTACGTCGCTTTCTCGTCTTCCTCGGAAATCCTTCGTACAAACTTAGAAAATGATTTTTCTTTTTTGTTATTATTTCTTCATTAGGGGGATTCACAACATCCATCAACAGATTATCTATAATTTTTTCTCTGAATTTTAAAATTTGTATGTGCTGAGTTCTCCATTTGTTATGAACGTATCGCACATTCACGATACAGGTTCCGCATACCAGCTGTATAACAATTTTTTTGTACCATTTCACTGTTCACATGTATCATTTACATGTATACACAAACTGATATTGTCAAAGTTGAAATATTTCGATTTTCTTAAAAATCGACTTTTCCAAAACTGAGGATGATGAACCAAAACCGATTTTAGATTGGTGTTTAGCTCGCTCGCTGATTCAAGCGTCGCCGCACGAAAAAAATCATGAATATCCGTGCCAGCGTCAACGTGTTAAATAGTTTTGCAGTTACCTACAAAACCTTAACCACTCCTTTTCCAACACTACCTCTGTTTTATCCACCACTATTCTATTCATCACTTTCGTGAATTCTCTGTAAGCCATGCAATTAAAGGACTGATTGAAACCGAACATCAACAAAGAAAACATGCTCAGAACATATAGTCGCGAATTGTTTATCCCATGTGCAATCGATTAACTCACACAACATTAGTTCAGGATGTGAGTGTGTTTGCAAACACCTCCCATTAACGTGAGAAGAAACATACATCCAGTATTATCATTTCAGGTCCATATTTGTTCCATCAGAACGTTAGTTTAAGTTATAAACAACTTATTATTAAAAGGAAAAATAAGGATCTAAAAAAGGACCCGTTGACCTGATCAAGCCTCGCTAAAACAGCGCACCGCTCAGGTAATCAACCGACCCCCTCCCTCGTGTAGTCCAAATTGGACTAGTGGAAGAAGCCGGCTGGTTACTTTACTCAGTAAAAAGAAGTAATAAGTACCGAGAACACCGGAGTGATTTTCTTTATCCTCACCCTCCGAATTAGCTGTAGGAACATACGGTAGTATACCTTGTACATGACGCAAATGTAAATAACATACTTAAGCGAATGTGAATTAAACACTTTTTTCCAGTATTCAAAAGCAGGGTATCAAACGCTCTGTAAGATCGACAGAGCGCCGAAGTACTTTAAGAATATAAATATATTCTGGCAGTAACGAACGAATGAGTGAAGGAATTGATGAAAATGAAAGAATGTTAGAGATTAGTGTTAGAGATTAAGAGCAAAGCGAATAGTATATATATGTGTGTGTTTGTGTGTGTTTATGTCTGTGTATGTGATATGCGTGTATTAAAATTATAATAAACTGGAGTAATAAAACACCACGTCCGACCTCTTCAACGTTACATTTATTTCTGTTCTTTTTTTTTTTTATAACATCAATTGTCTCCTCGTTACCACCCCTGGCTGAACTTTATGACTTTATTCAAATTTTCCTTCGTTGACAGCAGTCTAGAAAATGCTTAATGCATGGCATTCTATGCGTCGACTCGCCTCACAGATGCTTTGAATGATTCTCCGCTGACACGTGCGTGAGCAATCGGCCGAAGATCAAGCAAGCGGTATCAATCTTTGATGTAAGCGCGAATGAAAACGAAGACAGTATGTGGTGCACGTGATTTCCGATGATTAAGTGAGAGAACAAAGTGCGAAAGGGAGAGAAAGTCGAGTGACAGGACAAAAGAATATATCGAGAAATTCAGTCCGGGTGGAGGAGTGAATGCGAGCGAACGTGTCTCAAACAAATCTATTTTATGTTTAAACAAAGTATCTTCTGCCTTACCAACTAGTGATTCTATAATATTGACGGTTACAAAACTGAACTTTCGGCCTGCGCTGCTTTTCAGCACGGTTTATTGCAAAGCTAGTTGGGGCCCATACGCTCGGAAGGAAAACACATACAAGGCACCTCTATAACCCAAGATTTTTGAATACCTAAAAATCACGCGCACTGCGGGCACAAAAATGTTATCAAGACATTCCATTAACAGCAGTTGACCTCCAAGAATATCATGACATACCCACGGAAACAGTAACAAAATACAACACGGTCAATTACTTCCTCCTCTAAATAGTTACACTGCAAAACTAATAAAAACACAAGCCAACACAGAACACGACTGAACTTAAAAAATTATGCACAGTATCGCTTTCAACACCTTCAATTCACTTGTAAACGCTCACAGTCTGAAGTTAATATTTTGAGAATAAGTCAAGATTGAGAAACAACCACTTAAATTAGTTATCTCTTCAATCCTATTACTCGGATATTGATTTACTCAAATTTTGGCAACACATATGATTGGTATTGACTTTACCACTTCATCATTTTATGCACAAGAGAAATACCCAATGAATTTCTGAGTCCAGCTCCCATATGGAACATCGTTTGCTCCTTCCATAAGGCAACGAACTGTGTCCGAATCGACAGAAACAACCGTCGCCTTTTCCGCATTCTGTCTCACCGGAGGATCGTTTTGGGGATTTGAACACTGAGCATTTGCAAATTAGATTTAAGAGTTCGTCACGTGACGGACCACGGTAATTCATATTCCTGATTCTCGGTGCTATGTTAAATTGTCAATTTTGTACGCGGTTAGCTTGGCCTCGAACATGGATTATGCATCATAACTACGCATAATTTGTGATGATAACGATAGCTATGCCCGTCTGACACCAAACAATAAACTGCTTCCGGTCATCAATCAACAAACCATACTATACGGCTCGATAATGGCGGTCGAACGAATTCTGACGGGAAAATTTCGTTAAATCCACCACCAACTGTCGATAGTTTATTATTCATGACGCTTTGCGTCGAACGGGTGAAAAGCTTAATAGAGAACGAAATGAATTGCCACTTGAACGACAAAGTTCATACCAATTGTGTGTACGTGTGTGTACATTTGTAGTTTACTTTAGCGACGTTACAATAAGAAAAAGAAGATTTGATTTGAATCACGGATATGGGATATGCACATATTGTAATAGGTATTTCTGTGAACATGGTATATGATTTAGTTATAGAACTGAAGACTGCTGTTTAGTAACCTGCACAGGCCATTTTAATGAAGACAAAGAAATGAAACGTAATTTTTAACAACAATTTTTAATATAGTTTATAAGAAACATCACTTTTCAATATTGTCATCTCCATTCCGAAAACAATTCATAAATTAGAACCCATTCATAACGAGAAACTATGGCTTTACCTATTGATACGTAGCTATTTCCTTCAAAACCGGGAAATCTCAGAGAAAATTGACTCGTTAAGCAAAGCTCATTCGACAATAATCGTCATAAAAATTCCGCTTAACTACATCAATATTGTCATAAGACAAAAGATTTCATAATATTCGAACAACACATCAAGCATTAAAATGACCTTATCGGTGCTTTTCTATGGCAAACCAAGGTCCCTACTATGCAGGAAAAATGTCTGGAAAAATTGAACAACCACGAAATAGAAACTCGAGGTCGAGTTTCCTTTCTTCAACAAAATGGATCCCAAACTCGAATCCAAGAGCAAATGATCAGGCGGACCTTCTCTTGACTACATTGAAAGGAAATAATCGAGGCTTTAGCAGATATTCAACGAATTAATCGCTTACTTATCAGCACAACGCCAAAACAATATCAGTCTATCACCCACAAAATTCTCAGGGTTACATGTATTTTAATAAAAATGCTTTCATTTAGTATTATTAGCCTAATATTGGCGCACCTTTCGTTCGTCTCGTTAACGACATGAATATTTCGTGTCACACGTTGACTGTCGCGGGGGTCGCCGGTGATCGGCGACGCGACCAACAGCAAAAATACATATATAATTAGAATAAATGTCAATACTTATAAATTTTTCAATAATACTATTGTTACTACAATGGTTAGGAAAAATTAATGCTATATAGAATACATAAAATTAGTTTTATTAATGCATGAAAAACATACATATCTGTGCCCTTTGCGATGAATCACATTGAAGCACTCTAACTAAAAAAGAACATGAACCAATACAATCGACACCATATGTCACCAATTTTCTAGTAGAGTTATTTGCACTTGTTTTCCCTAGCTGTTTTAAATTTCTTTCATAGCACACTTTTCAAAATTATCTTACATTTTGTGCTTTTCCTGGCATTTTTTTAAATTCGTGATGTTTTTCTGTAAGCAGTTACTTGAAGACATGCAAACTTCACCATTAGAACATTTCACTAAATGCATTGCTAGTTTCATCCTAAAATCGGGAATTGAAATATTTTTGCGAGTTGTTTGTTTGAACAACACCATTCCATTTACAATACAAGTATTCAGTAAAAACGCTATTGCTAATTTCCTGTACCACTTTACAGTTTTACGCATTGGTGAACCGTAAGCAATCATTTGATTAGATAAATCAACTAAAGACTTCCCTAAATTATATTCTAATACCATTTTTGGTTTATAATATGAATAACATTTTTTCTATACAGTTGTCATCTCTGCTGAATATTTCATAGATAGCAACAGTACATCTCTTTTGTCTTTCCATTTTAAGCCTGTTACACCGTTTCCATTTTCTAAAGCAATAACTGTTTCACGTGTTAATTTTTGGGAAGCTACTTTTTTTTGGATTGCCTCGCCGATATTTTCATAGGTTACCCACTAAATGCGTATGCATTGTAATTAATTATAATGTTTTTGCTACATATAAATGATAGAAGTCAAAGTTATACTACTGTACGAATGCTTTCTGCGCCCACTGTACTTGGAAATAATGACGAAACGCTGTCAATAGTATTTTCGATGTATTTTCGGGTCGTACTTGGTTCGTGCTCGGCTCGTTGATAATACGAATGCACCCTTATAAGGTTCCCCGTGTCCCGTAAAATGAAGGTTAAATACAGTTCGCTGGGTTGTATTTTTCTCATTGACGGCTCTAATAGAATTGGACCGAAAGCGGCGAAGCAAAACAGTGTAAAACCATGGAAACAACTCGACGGCAAAACCAGTATTTGTAACCGTGATTGTGATAAAACGGGCCTCGGGAAATAAAACGGTTCCGAGTGAAATTTAGGTTAAACAAATTTCAAGCTTTGCTGCTTCTGTATACACGTAACTGTGTCTGGTGAATGGAAAGAAAAATTGAAAAGGTGACGGTAAATATTGAATGCTAAAATTTGTAAAAAAGTTACTAGGTAGAATTCAATTTTGTAACTTGAAAACGGTATATAGGGCGCTCAATGATTCACGATATATAATTTAAATTATTTTAACCATTTATTTCGTTACTAGAAGTTATACTCACGATGTAAATATACTAAAAATATATTATGTTTGTAATAAAGGTTAATTTTCATCCAAGCTATAGTTTACTTAATTTCAAATTGAGGGTCGTACTGTAATAAATATAGTGAACGGTTAACTAATGCATGTGACTACTAAAATAAATAATCAGCCAAAATGTTGAAAAGTCATAAAAAAACAAACAAGTAAATATAACTACAATCCCTCAGGATGTTATCAAGGTTAATTGCAAATTACAACTGAAAAGTTAATAAAGAAGAAAATGTCTTTAAATTGCGGAAAAAATCAGAACAATCCATTCCATTTCTAAATAGTTCTCAATTGTAACAATTCTTCCTTTCTTTATTAGTCGGGATTATTGCAGTTCATCAGATTATCTAAACTTTAATTGGCCACATGCAGTGGCTAACGATGATTGCACCAACAAGTGGTGTTGCAACTTCGACATAAAGAATAATGATTATGTCGTGTACAGTCTGTTCGCGAGAATAAGGCGAAGCACTTAGCCTACAGAATGGGGAGATCTGACATTGATTTTATTTGCTTTTCTTATTAGTTGGTCTTGAACTAGTATTGTCCACAGTTCGTCAAATGCATTTTCTGCTTTTCCAAAGTACAACTCTTAATAAATTTAACACTAGCTCAATCTGAACTAATGACAAAAGTAAATAGAATCAACGGCACTCTAAACATACTAACACTTCTATTTCAGTCAACAGGGACAATGCGTGTAATAGTAAGAAGTGATAGTATGATGAGACAGAGCGAGGATGTAAACACTACCTCGCCTTTACACGGACAGACAATACTGATTAACCCTTTCGCTACGGGTGTGTTTTCTCCCGCTGAACAGCCCGCCGAGGCGCTCCGCGACAAAACTGTGCGACTCACTACAACCCGAGCTGCTTTGACAGTGTTTTCGAAGCAAAAAACTTTTCTCAAAACTGGATATTTATAACGCCTTAAAATGTACACTTTTAATTACAGTTTGAGAACTGCATACCTGCATACGCTCGTGTTATGTATAATACCCGACATCTTATGGTGAGCGACTATAGTCGCCCGTGGTGTCTCAGTGGTATCTTATGGAGGGCGATTATAGTGGCCTGTAGTAGCGAAAGGTTAAATGTATTAGACTGGCCATAACTTCCTCAGTCGGTGAACCGATGGGGATTTTGCTCGAAATGAGACTTGGCTGGCAATGTAAAAGCTGACTCCTGCCGTGAAATTTTATTTTTCGAATAGTGTTCCTTACTGACTGTAAGGAACTTTCTAACTGTTTCAATTTCCTGTCGTTTATTAAACCTTCATTACGTTCATGAAAGTTCGTTCTATTCAGTAGTTCGTAAAATTTCGCTCTTTCTCAGATCGCCTGCGTTGGTTCAAATGGAAGTTAATTGAATGCAATCATTTCCTTTGGTTCTGTCTGGACCTGTCGTAGCTGATGATGCGATTTTATAAGGAAACAGATACATAAAAATTAATTAGTTTCTCTTTTCTTTTATAAGCACTTCTCATATTTTATGTCCTTTAAGTAGCAGATCTAATTCAATATATTTAGAAATACCAAGAACATTTTGTAAAAAGTTTAATGTTGGAATATACCCAAGTGTTCTACAGTTTTTTAATATTCTTTAGGCTACGTCTAATATGTTTGTCAATGTTCTGAATTATCTTGAACGCTATCTGAACTGTTCCTTTCTTAAGTTTTGCATTGTACTAACCAATGGAAGCACAAGTACACGTAAAAGAAACTAGTTCAAAAGGACGAAATTATCGAGCTCTTTCGTAAATTCTGATTATTACGTTGCACGGTTTAAAGGATGAAGAATCACTGCACTTAATTTTCGAGAGATTCTCTCGTAAATCCTACGCTTCTCACCAGATACATACAAAGAGAGTTGAAACTTGAAAACGAACGCGTTTCACTTAATTAAAATTTAGAACTTATATAGACAAATTAACGTACGAGTCTACTCAAGCTGCAAATGATACTTAATTTTTTATCATTAAACATCCTGCCTTACGCGAAATCTGAATTTCCCTTAATTGCTACTTGTTCATTTATTTTATTGTCTCTTGTGTTGGACTACCAACGTAAGTTACAGTAAGGTGGTAAAAAAAAGGCACATTGTTGTACTACAAATCACAGATATTCGTAAGCTTCCCAATCAGTATCTTTCTAAACCTGTTAGAATACGGTTTCGGTCTAATTAAGTACTAAGCAAAGTGAACGTATATTTGTATACTGTTGGCGGATGCATAAGTGTAGATGAAAGTGTACGCGTGTGTGTGTGTGTGTGTGTCTAACCCCATTTGATGCTCTTCTAATTAATTATCGAATTAATGGCGATGTTGATATGTATATTTTACACCCTATACCACCACATTTTCCTTGTACGCTTAGAAGAAATTAAGTAATCAAGAAAGATAGCTCGTGTCTGTAAATCTTATTTTATGTATGTAATATGAAATGTAATAATATTGTATCATAGATATTTTGTGTAATCAACCTGTTTGTGATGCTTACATTTGATGATATTTAAAAAATAAAATATATCTCTGAAAATTTACCGCTATTTCTATACCTCAGAAAAACTTCTCCTTAATGAATTCTAAATATATGTAAACAAATTAAACCTTACACAAAATATATACACTATAAGATATTTAGAAGCAATAAATGAAAGTTGGAAGTTGCAAGCATTAACTTGCTTATCGCGTTGCGAATTTTTATGAATTTATATAGATGCATAAAAAAGTACAAGATTATCTAAAATAAGATACAGATTATTATATTCAGAGAGTAAAATAAATCTCTGTCTAGATTTCATTCCTACAGTCATGCTTACAAAATTATGAATTTGTATAAAAGCCAGTATTGTAATTAGAATATTTTGAATTACAAAGTTGATCTGATCTGGTTGCTATTTTCTTTTGTTTTCCATTTCTGCTTTCTTTTCTACTTAGTATTCCTTCATGATCATACAGCAATGTCTGTATAATTCGAATGACTCGATCACTATTCAGTTTGCACTCTTCATAAGTTTCATCAAAGAATTCATTGATTCGTGACAATCGCCGGCTGTGCTCTTAAAGTTTTCGATAATTACTTCTAGTTTGCCAGCAAGTTCAGCAACGGATAATTATGTACTGCGCTATATTCTCCGCAATGAAGTTGAATGACAAGAGGTAAGCCTATTATTAAATCGAGGGTAAACCTGTCAATCACCAAGACTAGTCAACGTTGGTGCGTAACCTTGAATCCTACATGAAATCAATCTCAATTCAGTTTCTTGATTTATGTCTCTGTCTTTTAACTCCCGATCGACTTAAGAAAATTCAGAAATTGCTGTAGTAGAAATTCTTATGAATGTACGTTCATATAACAAGAAATTAGATAGAATATTACGTGCAACCTTTGCTGATATTCTAAATTTTTATGTCAACTGATAATTAAAAGATAGCTTTTGGATGATAAATATCAAAAGAAGAACTTGTGACATGTTCAAAGATGTACTTTAAAAACCGGAATGTTAAACATACATTAAAATTTGAATAAATTTAACGAACCTATTATTTGAAAAATCGATAAAATAAAATATTTATTAATTTTCAAAGTCTTATAAAAGATGCCATGAAAATAGCTAACTTAATATTGATCATTTTGTTTGTAGTTTTTGGAATTTTACTACACGATTTTGTAAGAAGTCGTCGAAACTTCATGAAAACCATAAAATTCAATCTTTTTCAATTTATTTACAGAAATATACTTTGAAATATAGTCCTTATGCTCTTATCTTACATCTCTATTATATTAAACAATAGAGTTCTTTTTGATACAGTAACTAATCTAGAAGGAGCCAAAAGGAGTGACGACCATCGAACTACGAAATATTATCGAATTACGTAATAACTGGACTGCTGATTTGTATATATTTGTATGTAATTGCATAAAAAATCGCGGTCTGGTAACAGCAAATTGTGCAATACCTCTTTCATAAATTCTTTACATATATTAAACGATAACTCAAAGCATATACGATTGACACAGACATGACAGTACCGCACGAATGAAAATGGAGCGAAGAATAACAAAGCGTCCGAGGTGGTTCGACGAGATCAGCACAAAACACTTAATTTTCTTTCCGGATGGGGTGTCTTCTCTGATGATGAATTGCTTGTCGCCGTAATCGAACGGTTGACACGCGAATCACGTTTCACGACGATCGATGAACGCGATATGATATTTTTTCTCGACCACTTGTTCGATAAAACGCGTTAGATACACAGAAATACTCCTTGGTCATTATTTTAAAAGTTGAATCATTCAAGATGAACGATAGCGCAAGATAAATAATGACACCGATTAATATCTAGGAAACAATATTACTGTAATTTTCTGTTTTCAAGGGACACTCAATTTGCGATTAATCTTTTCGTTTTATCTGCAATTCTAACAGTAAGTAGATATCAGTAGCGAGTTTTTTTTCACCCCTTTATAACACTATTTTATATTCGTTTCTGAGAGGTAAACATATAACTAATTTGTAAAGTAAAAGGCGATAATTGTTATAAATTTGTTCCTGTTGGAAATTGAATACAGAAATACTACGAAGCAAAAATTAACCATAAACCAGCTTTCTCTTAACGTACTTTCTCAAGGGCTTCTTCCAAGAAGCTAAGCCACATCTGGCATTTTAGAAAGTTCGAAAACATCGAGAAACAGAATAATGGGGCTGAAGGACCCGGACGGGGTTGTAAGAATTTCGACCACTGCGTTCTGCTAGTCTTGTGACAAAACTTGCTAGGTGCGGTCAAAATTGCTCATCCTCGTGCTATATAAAAGTATCAATAAATCAATAAAAAGTATCATAGTATTATTTCATAAATAAGAGTTTATTTCATTTAGCAATATAAAACACCATTCCCAATAGTTTGTTTGTCAATAACACAATTATACAACAGTGAAACGCAATAACATACAAGAATGTTATATATCACAGAGTTAGATGATACTGCAAAGGTGACGTATGTAGAATTTTTCAATTTTAATGAATCAAATGGTAACATTACAGTTCTAGAATAACGGGCTTGTTTGAAAGGTAAAAAAATGTTGTTACCTTCGGTGTCTACCTCAGAAAACGGATAAAATACCACGGACAAAATGATAGCACAAATACGATGGAGGATTAAAGGGGTTTTGATTTTTGAGTACCGAATTCGAATCTGCACAAAAAATGTCTATCACATCAATTGTTAGAGATATTTGAAAACAGAAATGCAAAAAATGCAAAATTTTTGTTACGTTTACGAAGGTATATCACGAACAGTAGTATTTTCCAGTACTTATATTCAATGTACCATTTAGTACAATCCTTCTTCTGTAAAACCAAGTTAGGTTTCTGATTATACTATTTTTTGATTGCCGCGATATATTAATTTAATGTTATTCTGGTTTAATCCATTATCCACATAAACTATACGATTTTACTAATAAACATAAAAAGTGAATTAATTCCGTTATCGCATTTATCTATTGCTTTTCATTGATAATTATTCAAAATTTTCGTAGTTCTCCTACATTTCATAATTACAATACTTACATTTAATTATTTTACTTTCATAATTGTTTGCAATTTTTATCACTGTGCGACTTGAATGGGTTTAAAAAGATTAAGTTCATCAATTCACGACACTAAAATTTTCTATTTAATGCAGTGTTGCTCAAATTCATTCCACCATCCAAGAAGAGGATAGAATCTCCTCCTTCGTTTTCTAAAAATTGCGAGTAAAATTGCGAGCGGAGGCTTTCAAGAACGTAAACCTATCTTTCTAGAATTACATTTCCCTTCTTAGTCGTAAAATTACTCTCCACTTCCACGTTGGGATTCGCTATAAGAAGAAACAAATGAAAACAACGACGAAATGATCTCACATTACGAGTCCGGAAGAAATACAAGGCACCGAAAATAAAATATATGTTTGATAAACTACGTAATGTCGACTCTGAAATAAGCATGTATATACATACCTTTATGAATAAAAAAAATTCTGTAATATTATGTAGAAGAGTTCTTTTAATAAGAATATCTATCAAATTATATAAGGTAATACAGATATGTATATTGAAGGAAATAAGAATAATTTAGACGACTTGCATTCATCAAATGATTTATTTCTGTAACAAGTAAAGATATTTCTTACAATTTTCAGAGACTGTTTCTAATGACCTTTGTTACATTTTAAGCAAGTTGATTAACACTAAAATGACCAAGGAAATTAAAAGTACTTTTTCGTAGAAACTATATAAATTTACTGCGATATCGTATCAAAAACTTAATATGAATTCCTGCAAGTAAATAACGATTCACTTGTTTTATATTTTCATTTTTTCATTAAATTTTTAGTTCGATTTCTTCTCTACGAATGAATAGATTTTAATCATTCATAGCGTGAGTGTTTGGTTTATGTATGTGAGGATGGATAAATTTAAATGAATGACAGTCCTTTGGTATGTAGTTCATGGTATGAATGTTACACGTAAGAATCCTATTTTAAATTAATGTACGTATGTGTAAGTTATAAAGTATGTCTGAGCGGGAGTTAGTCGAAGAGAGAAAATGTGAGTGTAAACACAAACGTTCGGACTGTGTAGAGAAAGAGACTACAGAGTGTATCTGAAACACGAGAGTCATGAATATTCTTTGTTTTCATATACTTTGTGTGACATGCGTAGGCGCGTGTGTGCGTGTTCAATCGACTGGGCTCGATTCTTCGCGGTTCGGGACAGACTTCATGGCTTAACACTAAACTTACCAAGCGGGGTCAAATGACCCCTTTCAAGATTTACTTGATAGATTGCACATTCGTTGTTATTTCTTTCGCTCATCTGACTTTCTGTAAATTCCTATATTATCTGATTATTCAATTTCTCGCTTTCCGTTCTTCTCTTAGCTTATTTTTTACCAGGAAAAATTCTTTGCCTACCTTATGTACCACGAGGGGTCATTTGACCCGTTACGAAATTTACGTATTTTTCAGCAATTTTCCAACTCGAATCTTAATTTTAAATTCAGATACGCTTCTCAAATGACTCTTTCATTTGTCGGAACCGGATATGTGTGTTAGAGTGGCGTTTGCAAATTAAGATGAAGACTCGTCTTTTGTTGTTCGCGGTTTTGGGGTAAGTGCCGCTTATGACTCTAACCAATTGGCGTATCGCCTTGAGGTATGGAGGAGTGACCAGTCGAACTCCTCCATATAAAAATGAATCAATTCGGGCAAAAAGAATGATTCTTACATTATTCTTCGTTATTCTTACGTTCAAAGATTTTAGATTGACTTAGCCCTAGTAAAGGCCCTTGGCAAGATCAGTTTTAGTTATATTTTTACAATTTCTGTTACATTCAATTGGACTTGTATTTCACTGCAACCCTGAATATGTCCGCACGGCCAGTGAGAGAGTTGGAAAGAATTCGACAAATAAGTGAACTGAATTCAGGTGAAGAAGGAAAAAAAGTCAAATAAGATTGTGTGCAGGTAATAAAACAACACAAACTTGCTTGGTTTGTAAAAAATTTGTTTTCGGGAAATGTACGAAGGAGAATCCCATCACATGTAAAAAATGTAATTAGTTTATTGTTTTATTTATAACAATAAAAATGTATGTTTAATTTTATATGAAATCAGAAATTGTTTCCTTTAATAAATAAAGAGGTTTTTTACGAAAAATCAACGTTTATTTCATAAGGGGTCAAATGACCCCGTATGGTAAGGTTAGGTATAAAAAAATGCCGGTACGTTTAGTGTTAAGTTGTAGCGGCCGACATATGCTATCGTAGTGTAATAAAGTCTTGTGTATGAAGTTAAACATTTTATTAATACCGAGTCACATAACACTTTGTTCTAATTTTCCAATCAATTATTTTGTGCTCAATATCGTTTAAGCATATTAAAAAGTATATCGACCCATTCTAGTTACAGATAGTTCCAATATTAAAAAACTCAGGTTATAATTTCTGCCAAATTATCGACCTTAATCCTTTGGTCTATAACCACGAGTCTGACTCGTGGTAAAGAATTTGTGCCATAAGCGAAAACCACGAGTCTGACTCGTGGTGTGAAATTTGTGCATAGGATGCCGCGTATTATTATTAGAACAAGCGATTGGAGTTATTCCAGATCGAATATCATTCCTTTGATTATGATTACACCTTAGACGTCTTAAAATTACTATTTGTACCTAAACATTGTTTATTATTTCACAATTCCTGTCGTTGCACTGAAATATATGTCATGAAAAGTATACATTTTGCGCCAGTTCGGGTACACGGCTGAACAGTTGAATGGCACGACGCGCTACCGACTTTCTTGTTTACTATAGCTCGCGCCATTGGCAGATATCGTGTAGGCCAAGGGGTTAGCAGTGCTGTCGTCCGCTCACTTGAAGTCCTGCGGAACGGCACAGGGGCAAAGAGGGATTGGGCCCTCTGATGCCAGATTGGGGACCGGAGTTCTCGAGAACACCCGCCACCACTACGCACACTACCGCAGGAGACGCGTGTACATGAGCTCAGCGTTTCGGACGACTTCGGGAAATCGAGAGAGAAAACAAATGAAAGTCTTTCTCTCTCGCTCTTGAAGCGTTAAAATTCATCCTATGTTTGAAAGCAAGCCAGCGGCACGAGCCGCGCGGGATCTTGACTGCCTATTTTCATTTTTCGACATGCAAGGATGTTGTCTTGTAATGAAAAAAAATTTCGACAAAATTTTTGTCGCGGAAAAACACGTTTTAAGACCCCCTGATCACGTTTTGATTATTTAAAAATGAACTTTTTTTTTAGTTTCACGCATTTGTTAATACGATTATGCCTAAACGGTTGAATGGATTTTAATGAAATTTTGTATTCCAATTTTATATATTCCTCTCAAGACCTGGTCAAATTTTGAATAAAATTTGTTCAAAAATAATGATGGTTACCCCTTAAAGTTACAGGACTACGTTTCATTTCCTAAATTTAAAAATGTGCTTTATATTTCAGCATAAAATGTGTTTAACATGTAGATTATTAAACGACAGATACTTTAATACTCTGGTTTAATTAAATTTGTGAAAATGAGTATCCACTCTTGGCCAGTATCGTGCATGCTATAGCAGCCTTCGATGGAATAATATATGTTTGACTCGATTTTATATTTACAAATTAATAACATACAACATGCACGTTACCGCTCGATGGAAACCGCGGGAAGGTGGTGGTTTCTTCCATCAGGAGGGAAATGCAAACAGTTTGTCATGCAATTCTATAACGTCGCGATATTCGTGAAAAAATTAAAAGAAATTATAAAAGTAGAAGAAAAGACATCATGCTAAGAAACATCGTGCTGCCAATTATTTACATCTCTAAAGAATAGAAAGCAAAGCAAAGGAATTTACTATATTACATGCGTTTGAATTTCGAGATAACTGTTACACATAAAATGTATATAACAAAAGATATATATTTATTTGCACAGTTACCTCAAAATTCTCTTTATATTTATATAAGCGAATAAGAGAATATACAGCATGAAAAGCATAAAAATAATATGAGGAAAATCGATTACTTATTTACACGTTAACGGTGTCCAAAACTAAAATGGAATTGATAATATTTTGGACATTGTTAATTCGCATTATCCGACAAAGGGGGAGGATCCGTGATGCTGCCGTCATCGGCGGCATATAGCCGTAATTTACTTTTCTGTTGCTTGACAGAACTAGAACATAAAATATCAGATGACATGAGAGATAGATGTGTATCATCTACCTCCATGGTCTGAGCTTTATCCCCGTTTGCCTTTAATGCCGATTTCACGACGCAAATTCCGTTAACGGTGGCCGAACCGAGCTTGTTTCGTTTTTTGCTTTTTACGTCGGGAAGCATGGAAAACGATCTTTCAGCATCGGCGTTCGAATTGGGCAGACATCTGATTGAATTTAATAACATTTGTAAAGAAGGATATTTAAAAGAGCCTAAACTGTTTCGCATTATCAAGATTGTTTTCCAAAACTCATCGAACTTCTTATGTACTAAATTCTCCTTGTCATGTGCAAAGTCCAAATGTAACATTGCCCATTCTTTTTGCAAACCGTCTTCGTCGAAACCGCCGAATTGCTGCGCAATAAAGAGAACATTTCTGAAGGAAATATCTCTTTCGCAGTTTGATAAAGCCAAAAGTGGATCGAATGTACATAATTTGCTGAGAAATTCGTCATCGATTAGTAATCGATTACGAATTTCGTTCACAGCTGTGACATAAAATTTGATACAATTTAACCGTTAAATGCCGCGCAACGTGATCGTCAAAAACAAAACACAAGCGGTCGGAGAGCGTAAATTACGCGGATTCTCAATTCCCGGACGAATTTTTTCAATGACCTATGACACTAGAAATTGGTATTATTACGAGTTGATGTACTTATACTTTCTTATATGTTCTTATACTTTCTTTCAATTTTTCACGAATATCGCGACCTCATAGAATTGCATGCCAAATTGTATGCATTTCCCTCCTTATGGAAGAAACCACCACCTTCCCACGGTTTCCATCGAGCGGTAACGTGCATGTTGTATGTTATTAATTTGTAAATATAAAATCGAGTCAAACATATATTATTCTATCGAAGTCTGCTATAGCATGCACGGTACTGGCCAAGAGTGGATACTCATTTTCACAAATTTAATTAAACCAGAGTATTAAAGTATCTGTCGTTTAATAATCTACATGTTAAACACATTTTATGCTTAAACATAAAGCACATTTTTAAATTTAGGAAATGAAACGTAGTCCTGTAACTTTAAGGGGTAACCATCATTATTTTTGAACAAATTTTATTCAAAATTTAACCAGGTCTTGAGAGGAAAATATAAAATTGGAATATAAAATTTCATTAAAATCCATTCAACCGTTTAGGCATAATCGTATTAACAAATGCGTGAAACTAAAAAAGAGTTCATTTTTAAATAATCAAAACGTGATCAGGGGGTCTTAAAACGTGTTTTTCCGCGACAAAAATTTTGTCGAAATTTTTGTTCATTACAAGACAACATCCTTGCATGTCGAAAAATGAAAATAGGCAGTCAAGATCCCGCACGGCTCGTGCCGCTGGCTTGCTTTCCAACATAGGATGAATTTCAACGCTTCAAGAGCGAGAGAGAAAGTCTTTCATTTGTTTTCTCTCTCGATTTCCCGAAGTCGTCCGAAACGCTGAGCTCATGTACACGCGTCTCCTGCGGTAGTGTGCGTAGTGGTGGCGGGTGTTCTCGAGAACTCCGGTCCCCAATCTGGCATCAGAGATTGGGCCGCCCATCCCCACCCGAGCCGTACGTTCTGAACCTTAGCCACGCTCTCTGCCATAGTAGTAGGAATAGATTTCAGTTGCGTCCCTATCTCAATACATATATGTGGGATTAATAATTGTACTTCCGGTAGTATGAGAGAAAGTAGGAAAGAGGGTATGAGAGAGAGTGAGAGAAAGCATGTATGTCACGTGTGAATGCGCGAAGGTTCGAGGAGTGAGTCAGTCCTGTTCGAACGAGCGAGAGACCTAATGATAGAGACGTTATCTGTAAGCTGGAATAATATAGTTCGAAACCATCACCGGTCTCCATCACTCCATTCACCCTGGGATCCTACATATTTTGGGGGCTCAGCCGGGATAGGTTGTGAATGCCGTGAGTCCAATAATTGGTGATAACGGAGAAAAGGTGGTGAGTGCACGTGGCAGGGTATTGTGCAAATGTGAAGCTTGCTGGTGCTGAAACGAAAATTGAGACGAACATTTAGACGAACAATTTAGACGAATAGTGAGACGAACCGTTAGACGAAAAAGCGTGGTGAACGCCGAGACGAAAACCGAGCCGTTTAGACGTAGAAGTATAAGTTTGAGAAAAGGACAGTTGACGTTCGGTGCGACGGCTAGGTAAACGAAGGAGATAGACGAATCTGCGCTAAACCGGAATGCCATTGCTACGAGAAGAAGAAGAGGAGACCGATCGAGAGAGAAGGGTAAATCAAAGAAACATGGAACAACTTCGTAAGGAATTGGAAGCTGCACAAGCGGAGCTCAGTCAATTAAAAATACAAAACAAGACGGCCATAAGTCGAGATGAAGCAGAACAGCTGAGGCGTGAACTGGAACGAGCACGACGAGAGGTAGCAGACCTACGACAACAACGGCAGTCACCTTCAACTGAAAACAGGCGAGAGGAACATGCGAGTCAAATCGAACAAGATTATCGACGAGAAAGAGACGGACAACAACGTGATTATACAGACCATCGAATTCAATTTAAGGACCTGGAAGGGATAATCCCAAAATTTTCGGGTGATGACAAAACATACCCGGCGGAAAAATGGATTGAGGCGATTGAGGAGCACGCAGAGCTTTACGGATGGACGCCGCTACAGACGTTGGTTTTCGCGAAAAAGTCGTTAGAAGGGTCGGCAAAACTATGGTTGGACGCGCAACCTACGTTTCGACTATGGAGTGACCTTAAAACAGATTTAGCGGACGAATTCGAAACAAAGATAAACAGCCGAGAAGTTCACCAAATGCTGATGAAAAGGAAGAAGAAGGAGGGAGAAGCCTTCACGGAATATCTGCTGCAGATGCGGAAGATTGCGAGCCAGATTAACCTGGAGCCAGCGGCAGTTATTCAATATGTCATAGACGGTATCCAAGACTTGGAAACAAACAAGGTAATCCTATATGGCGCAACTAGTTTTCCCGAATTTAAAGAAAAGTTAAAACATTACGAGGTACTAAAGAATAAAATTAATGCCAGTAAACAATCATCTAGACTAAACCCTGTTAAGCCTGTAGGGAAGGAAGAAGCGGCAAATGATGGCAAAGGTCTGGCAAGGAATTCCCCTTGTTACAATTGTGGGGGCAGAGGTCACCTCAGTAGGAATTGTACGCATCGTGGAGACGGTCCGAAATGTTTCAGGTGCAAGAAATTCGGGCACATAGCGCCGCAATGCCCGGACATAGAGAATTCACGCGGGGCGGCGAATCAAGAGAAATCCACACGCCCGTTGTTACAGCTCACGGTGGACGGCCCTAATAGTTGTTCGAAGGAAGTGAAAATTGACGGTATGCCTGTTAAGTGTTGGATAGACAGCGGCAGCGCGTACAACATCATGAGGGAAGATCTCCATCAAGAAATGGGGATGAAGCATTTAGATGGCCCCATAGAGACGTTGACGGCTGCCGGTGGAGGGAAAATCTGCACAAAGGGACAGGTAAAAGCGGTGACCACTATTGATGGAATAAACTATTCGCTAGTTTATAGGGTGGTGCCGACTGAGACGATTCCGACGAAAGCTCTGCTCGGAGCTGACCTCCTCAACCACGCAGTTGTACAATTAAGCAAAGATGAGACGAAGATCTGGCCGGGAGAAGAGTACATGTTGCTAGTCACTTCGGAAGACGCCAACGATGGGCTAGCGCACGTTGACGGCAATTATAAGGAGAAGGCACGAGAGATAGTAGAGAACTACGCGCCTGCAGGACAAGAAGAGACGCCTGTGGAGATGTCCATAATCCTAAAGGACGAGACGCCAATATACAGCCGACCTAGACGCTTAGCTCCCAAGGAAAAAGAAGACGTTGACCGGCAAATAGACGAGTGGCTAGAACGAGGCATAATTCGAGTTAGTTGCTCCGAGTTCGCAAGCGCGATAGTAGTCGTGCGGAAGAAGGATGGTACCCCACGAGTTTGTATAGACTACAGACCCTTGAATCGCGTAGCGGTGAGAGAACGTTTTCCATTACCCATAATCGAAGACATTTTAGACAGGCTGGCAGACGCGACAGTATATACCACGCTGGACTTAAAGGACGGATTCTTCCACGTGAAAGTGGCAGAACATAGTCGGAAGTATACCTCGTTTGTTACACCAACGGGGCAATACGAGTTCCTAAGGGCACCTTTTGGATTCTGCAACTCTCCAGTGGTGTTTCAGCGCTACATTACCTTTGTTTTTCGCGATCTAATTAAAGCCGGCGTCGTATTGGTATATTTAGACGATGTTATCATTTTAGGCAAGGGTTACGACGAGGCCATATATCGCTTACGAGATACGTTGGAAGTAGCAGCTCAGTACGGTCTGAGAATTAACTGGAGGAAATGCCAACTTCTCTGTCATCGCATTGAATTTCTGGGACACATAATCTGCGAAGGAACAATTCAGCCATCTACTGGGAAAGTGGCGGCCGTGACCAATTTCCCTCTTCCGACGACAGTGAAGCAGCTTCAAAGCTTCCTTGGCTTAACTGGCTATTTTCGAAAATTTATTAAGGGGTACTCTCAAATAGCCAAGCCCTTGAGTGATCTCCTAAAAAAAGACCGACAATTCAAAATTGACGACGAGCAGCGACAGGCGTTTACCGACCTGAAGAGAGCCTTGACGACAGCCCCGGTGTTGCGACTGTTCAACATAAAATTGGAGACGGAACTGCATACAGACGCCTCGCAGGACGGATATGGAGCAATACTATTACAGAGAGCGCCGGATGATCAAGAGTTACACCCTGTGCAATACATGAGCCGGAAGACGACGGATGCTGAGCGCAAGTACCACAGCTACGAACTGGAGATTCTAGCTGTGGTGCAAGCGCTTAAGAAGTTCCGAGTGTACCTATTAGGGATCCATTTCAAAATCGTAACGGATTGCTCAGCTTTTCAGCTCACGATGGGCAAAAAAGAGATCATCCCGAGAGTCGCGAGATGGAGTATGCTGCTAGAAGATTTTGATTACGAGGTGGAACACCGTGTAGGTACTAGGATGCGCCATGCAGATGCACTGAGTAGGTTCCCGTGTCTGGTAATTCAAGATGCTCTGATGGAACGATTACAGCAATCACAAGATGCGGATCGCTACGTCAGACTAATAAAAGATTTGCTGGAAAATGGAAATTATGAAGATTATTCAATCCGATTTGGCCTACTATATAAGGGCGTAAGATTAGTAATTCCAAAGGGAATGCAGCATGAAATGATTCAAAGAGCACACGACGTAGGGCATTTCGGGATCAAGAAAACGATCGAACTGCTATCTCAAGAATATTGGTTCGATAAGATGAAGAAGAGAGTAGAGGAGTATATTCGGAATTGTATCCCATGCATATTGGGAACCCAGAAAAGAGGAAAAGCCGAGGGATTTTTAAACCCAATTCCAAAGGAGGATCTGCCACTGCAAACGCTACATATGGATCATGTGGGACCTCTGCCGTCAACCAGAAAAAATTATTGCTACCTGCTGACGATGATAGACGCATTTACTAAATTTATCTGGTTGTTCCCTACTAGGTCCACAGGGTCCGCCGAGGTAATACTTAAGTTAGCCACGCACCAGCAGACATTTGGGAACCCAAGGCGAATTATTACGGATAGGGGAACGGCATTCACATCTAAGGAGTTCCGTGAGTATTGCACTGCTGAAAAGATAGAACACCTGACCATTTCCACAGGAGTCCCTCGCGGGAACGGTCAAATAGAAAGAGCAAACGCCATAGTTTCGGCAGTGTTCACTAAACTTGCCATCGGCGAGCCGTTGAAATGGTTCAAGTATACGAGCAGGGTTCAGCGAGCAATGAATGGGACCTATCAACGGTCCATAAAGTCCACGCCGTTCGAACTATTATTCGGAGTAAAAATAAGACATGCTGATGATCCTAAATTTTTAGAATTAATCAACGACGAAGTCCAGGCCGCATTTTCAGAAGCTCGGGATGAGGCAAGACGGAAAGCAAGGGAGGAAATAGCGAAAGTTCAAGCAGAAAACGTCAGGGACTACAACCGGCGACGAAAGAAGGCGACCAAATATCAGGTGGGCGACCTGGTAGCCATAAAGAGAACCCAATTCGGAGGCGGCCTCAAGATGCGCATCAAATTCTTGGGACCATATCGGATCAACCGAATAATGGCAAAGGATCGGTACAAGGTCGAGAATGTAGGAGGCGAAGGTCCGTTAATTACCTCTTGCTCAGCGGATCACATGAAACCCTGGAAGGGCTTCACCCAGAACCAAGGACAAGGAGTAGAATCGTCTGGGACAGACGAATAATTCAGGATGGCCGAGTTGTGGGATTAATAATTGTACTTCCGGTAGTATGAGAGAAAGTAGGAAAGAGGGTATGAGAGAGAGTGAGAGAAAGCATGCATGTCACGTGTGAATGCGCGAAGGTTCGAGGAGTGAGTCAGTCCTGTTCGAACGAGCGAGAGACCTAATGATAGAGACGTTATCTGTAAGCTGGAATAATATAGTTCGAAACCATCACCGGTCTCCATCACTCCATTCACCCTGGGATCCTACATATATAACTATAAAACTTAGAGACTATAAACTACTAAGGTTTATTTATGCTTATATCATAAGAATTGTTTAATATGAAAAAGGATATTACGTAATATTGACCATTTTTCTATAGATGGAGTAACAAAGATGATTTTGAAATATAATTAACACTATGCCGTCCGGCGTCACCGCAGTGGTGTTGTTCGTGAAGTATCGCTCGACGGCCGGCGACACCACAGTGGTGTTTTGCGCAAAAAAGTGGCCGGCGACAGCACATTAGTATCGCTTGCATTTCATTGATTATCTGTGGGGTTTTGTTGCTAATTTACTTAAATGGAATAAGTTATATACGTCACCAGTTAGTATTCATTTCCGAAAGCAATAAATGAAAACGAAGAAGTTGCGTTGTATATACCAAAAACAAGAAAAGAAAAACAACAAATTTGATATGCAGGTCGTGTGGAGTTGCATTACATGTTGGTGATTGTTTTGCTTCGTATCATTTAAAAGAGAAATACTAAATAAGTACCAAAGAAAATGTAAATAAACAAATATATAAAACAAAGAAATTTTACATTTATTTACATATGTACATTTTTTGAATTGAATTTTGATTGAAAACTCGTGAGAACTACCGATGAGATTAGTAAAACTTGAAATTAAATCATTTCCCAATCTCCCCAAAAACAGCCGGCGACAAGCGAAGTAACACGATCAGTTCTACCGGCGTTAAGCGAAGAAATGGTTACAAACGGGCCGGACGGCAAAGTGTTAATTTACCTTAATGGAATCAAATATTTTGTATAACATAATCCAACTTAACTCTAGTCATTTTCTCCAAAAGACTATTAAGCCATGTTTCTCAAGAGAACAATGTTCCAAAGGTATTAAAATTTGACATTGCTATTGCCGCATATAATAATCCTACTGATAATTATATAACCAATGCTTTTCTAACATATTGTAAAAAAGTTAGTCAAAATTGTTGTCCTGTATTAGATATAACTACTATATAATAGCAATGTGTTGTATCTACGCCAATGGGGTTCTACTTTCCGCATTTTTCCCATTATCTCTCTCTATCACGCTGGCTTCTTTGTCAGTCAGCCCACGTGCGTTTGTAACTGCCGCGACGAATAGCGAACTAGAATTGAATATGTGCGTGAGAATAGATGTATTCCTTCCACTTTTCTCGCATCCTGCCGCGAGACTTCAAGTGAGCGGAAGGCAGTACAAGGTAGAGTGTCCCATGCATGCACCAATAGGGAAACGAAAATATTCGGATAAAAGAATTATCGAACAATAGAAGAGTTTTTTCCCTTTTTTATACTAAATTTTAGTCATTTAAATATATATTAAGGAGGTCATATAGTTTACTTCAATATTTGTGTATCCTATATGTTCTTTACTGTTAAGTTTTGTAAATTTTTGAAATAAAGAACTATTATTAAAAGGCACTCGGTTCGAATAATAGAATCTCTGGGTACAACATTCAGATAATGGGTATTCAGATAAAAGAGGTACTACTGTACCTCAACGTTGTTGGTACAACGAGCCCAAACACTCAACAGAAATTCCGATCGGCGGAAATTGCTTTATTACTGTATTCCACAAGAACTTCCAACTGCATCAAGTCAAATCATTTGGGGTTAAATAGCGACAATTTTAAATACATACTCCGAATTCTCAAACCAACTCTTCCACGCCACATCGCCACTCTTGGAAAGATACACCCGTAATTTCGCCACCAGTGAAAACACAACTCGTATCACCCATAGACAAGAATTTTAATTACATACCAATAAATTCAACTAAACTAAGCGTTGAACTTTAAGATTAGTTGTGATTAATTTCCCACTAATCCATGTTCAGAAGTCAACATCGTGATTAAGCGTAAAATTCCACGAACGAATCGCAGTGACTTGGATGTAATACTGGTTCTACTGTAAAATAATCACCCACACTCTGATATGGAAAACATTTTGCAAGATGTCTGAAGATACTCGAGTTTAAACGAGTCACCCTGTACAACACGTAGGCGTAACGCCAAGTTAACGCAATTGTGGTTTCTATTCACGAGTGAACTTCTCCACAACGAAAGCCAGACCTCTCCCTTTAATGTATCTTGTTACATGCAATTTCGAAGCAGACTACTCTTACCTATAACTTCCGACTGAGCACATATTATGCAGACTATCATCGCATGCAGTCGGATGTAAAGGCACTGACCACAGCGATCCGGTGGAGGCCAAGGAAACTGTTGCATCGAGGTAAAGAAAACTTTACGGTTCGATGCATATTCGGTCCCTCTGGACGCCTACTACGCATCATATATTGCACAGCTTGATAGATGACGGCACTTTGACTTTTAACCGATGACCTGCTTAATCCTAAGATATCCAGCAGTGAGTTGTGCCAAAGATTGAAGGGGAAGGAATTAACTGAGTTCGATTTTTCTTCAGAAAAGTTTGGTTGATACGAAATACAGTATGATTAATAATAGTTTCATGAGTTAGAAAAGAAATAACATTCGCATATAGGTTGATGTTAATTTTTAAGCTTTTTGTAATATGGGTAACTGCTGAATAACATGGTAATCCTATAATTCGATTATAAAGTTTTTTTTTTATTGAACTATGAAATCCTTTACAGAGTTATTAGCGACATGCACATTGATGTGCAGTATCAACATTATGCTATACATATACATACATTTATACAAATTATACAGAATGCCTTATGACTAAATGTGACTATAAGGGTAGCTGGTGATTTGTTAGAAATTTGTATATTTCTAGAAACGTTGAGGTGGACAATTTACTTAAAAATTCGTTCATTGAAAAAAGAAGGGAAATAACCTTTTTTACATAGTTTTTGGGTTAATTCGTTTCAACCCTTGTCATACAGTAAACATTGTCAAACCACATGGTTCAAATCTTCCTCCGGAGAACCATATCACATACCTATTTCTTGTTCGTGCCCAATTTCACTTTCAAGGGGTGATTTCACCCCTTAAAGAAAATGTAAATTTATTTTTGTCCTCGAATATCTCGAGAACGGTGAAAGATATTGAATAAGAGTTTAAACAAAAGTTGAATGCATGGTTACAAGAATGTATAAAAAGATTTTTCGGAAAATCGATATGTTTTGAGTTACCCCCTCCATCAGACCTTAAATTTCAATTTCTGATTTTTTAAATTTTTGGTTAAAGTGCTCTTCGGTACCCCCTATCCATCCTTGTAAATAGTTTTTCTTTATCTATTTTTTTTATAAATAAATAAAACGTCTATTGTCGAATTTAAAGTCTGATGTAGCATTTTAATTATTAGTGTGGTTTCATAGCAGGCAACTTACATTATCGATTACATAAATTTCATACTGTAATATGAAATTCAGTAATTTCAATTATTTTGTAGTTAATTGATCACGTATACGATTCGTAATGGCAACACATACAGGCATGTTTTTTTTTGTTAACACACGATACATTAGAGTTTGTGTGATTATTGGAAAAAACTTATAATATATGAGGTGCTGGGGGTAATAAGGGCGAACCCAACATTTTGCCATTTCATTTTGTTTCACACTATTATAATAATTTTATTTCTTGTATTTTTTCTGTTCAGCAGAATATTTCAATACACTTCGGGTGATATTTGTTAAGTTCACTTCTATAGAAGATATTTAAAACACGTTTCTCTTAAAATATGTCTTTATTTATTGTGTCTATTCTCTATATCCATAATCTATTTGTATGTGATATATTTGACAGATTATACGTAGAACAGTAATGATATTCATTGCAAAATTTTCAAAACAGAAGTACTCGGCATACCACGAACATCTTACAAAAACGAGCTTTTCACAAACGCTACAGATGAGCACATGTTTCTGATATTTAAAATAACAAAAATCCACAAGATTTTCAAAGACTCCAGGATGCACTTCTAAATATTCACTTTTAAACCAAGCATATTTAAAAAGGTTTCGGAATCTGGGTGAGGAAAGCTGGTTGTGGGTAAGTGACTGTAATTTGATAATTTCATTTCGTGCGTGCAAAGTTATGTCTATCTCTTGAAGAATTACACTGTCCGAAAATGTTCGCACGAAATTTTTCCAAATCCGAAATCCATACACGTCTGAAGGCTGAATGAAACTGGTTGTCTTTTTTGGAATGACTTGAAATGATACCTCCTTGTCTTTTGGAATTAACTGCTGCAATTCAGTTGGACAATGTCCCGTCCACGAGTCGAATATCAGCATACTTTTAGGGCCAGTATTAGGTAGATATACTTCCTTAAAACAAGTTTTGAAATGTTTGGATGTAAGCTTTCCCGATTTTGAAGACTCGATGTAAATATTAGTTGGACGGAATACATTTTCGAGACGCGATAGAGATAACGAATTGGAGGAGGAGAAAGTAAAGACTTTACTTTCATTCTTATAGTTATTACCGGATGAATAATTTGACGAACGAAGCAAACATATAAGGATTGTTTACAAAATAAGCTAACCCGTAAATTTGACGGGATTCGTAGAGATAGGTATACCACATATATATTTCAAAAATTAGAAAGCTTAGGAAAAAAAATTGTGTGTATAAATTCGTTGGATGAAATGATTAATTTACGTTGCAAAATGATTCAAATTAATGCTATGGTTTTTGAGATATTTCATTTTAAAGTTTGAAATCCGTCAAATTGACGGGTCCCGTGAACCTAGTGTTAAATTCTGCAATAGACGTTTTATTTATTTATATAAAAAAAATAGATAAAGAAAAACTATTTAGAAGGATGGATAGGGGGTACCGAAGAGCACTTTAACCAGAAATTAAAAAAATCAAAAATTTAAATTTAAGGTCTGGTGGAGGGGGTAACTCAAAAAATATCGATTTTTCGACAAACCTTTTTATATATTCTTGTAAACATAAAAACAGCATTCAACTTTTGTTTAAACTCTTTTTCAATATCTCTTACCGTTCTCGAGATATTCGAGGACAAAGATAAATTTACATTTTCTTTAAGGGGTGAAATCACCCCTTGAAAGTGAAATTGGGCACGAACAAAAAATAGGTATGTGATATGGATGATTTACTGCGCCTGTACACCAAGTTTCATATTTTTTTGAATTTCCGGGTTCGCAAACTTCCCTTGTAAGTGAGGCTTCAAGATGAGTTGCCCCTTTAGCCATGGCATCCACTTTTTTGTTAATGGATATTCCTAAATGAGCGGAAATCCAGAAACAGAAGAACTTTTATTGTTTTGAGTGTGTAAACTTATAAGCTTTCTAATCTCAAGGAGGACAGGGTTAACTTTGATACTAATAGACGCATTATTTAACGCTTGTAAGGCGCTTAAACAGTCTGAATAGATTAAAATGTTTTTAAAAGAGTGTTTAGCAGCGAGTTCAATAGCACTCTTAATCGCGACGCATTATGCTGTAAAAGAGAACGAGTGTACGCACCGATTCTACCGATTGCGTCTTGCCGTTCGCCAACTTAATCTTGAACGACTGATTCAATGTGGTGTTACGTGCTTCGCAGCGTGTTACCGTACCGAATGATGTACGTTTCGATTGTTGAGGGGCACCGAACGATGTGCCAATGGCTTGATATCGATGTGCCGTTAACGGATTGCGACTTGTTGTAAGCGATATCTTTTTTTACGAGTGAATGCGTTTGTTATACTAGCGAATGCGTTTTTTTCGGCGCCGAAGTGACTCGTTTTTATATGGAGGAGTTCGACTGGTCACTCCTCCATACCTCAAGACGATACGCTAATTGGTTAAAGTCAAAAAGTCAAGACTCCAATCAGCGTATGCCCTGAGTACCACCTACCCCCGTTCTTGTGCCCTTAGTACGCGTTTCGAGAACGGGGGTGGGGCAAGTCACTCGGAGCGGGAAGGTTTCCCGAATCTAGGCGACGAAGGGGAAATTCCGCTGGGCCCTATGTGCCTCTCGAGTGCGGTGGTCGGCTGGGCGCCAGGTCTATTGAAAGTCCCTTATTTACGCCACGGGCTTGGCTATTGAGGAGATACGGTTGACTCGAAATTAGGACCTTTGTCCCTCTGTGGACGTTAAGCGGGTTTGAAATTAAGCAGAAATACGCGACGGTTTCTTGTCCTCAAAAATAGCATTACCGGCACGCTCATGTCGTAAATATGCCAAGGAAAACTTCCCGCTGTTGTTCCGTAGGACGGAACAACGAGTGTTTGTTTAAACCAATCCTCAATACATTGTTTGTAATCGGGGAGAAGCAAGTCGCACCAACGATGGTTGGTTAGACTAAGCTTAGTTCGCAAACAATAATGTAACTTAATTATGATAATAATACGACATGAATGGCATAATTTTCGCAAAAGTTAACAAACTACTAAATTCTTACACCATTTCGTCAAGTTCCATCGGAGGTAAACGATCTCTTAGCAAACAATTATGATAAGAATTTCTTAAAAAATCTACAGATACTTCGTAACTTCAAAAATATAGAATCTATGCTAGCAGAATATCCCGACATCTACAACATCTAACGCATTTAAATGTCTGTAACCTGACATTCTCCAGACGTCACGTCGTCGCGCCAAAAAGTGCCGAACACTTGTTGCACGTATGAAATGGTTCAATTTATATACGTTGCACGATAGGATAATGAGCGTTAAAGGTACAGAGGCGTGAGAATTAAAGCCGAAAATGGTCGGTGTCGGTGACGGAGAAAGCAACGATTTTCTTGTAAATATAAAGTTCAAGAAAAGAAAGTGAAACCAGAATCAAACCAAATGCAAGAAGGATTTTCAATACTGTTACAATGATAGCATTACCCCTTGATTTGCCCACACACACCTAAGTAGAGAATTCATTGTAACACTTAGTACAAACAGAGTCGATTACAACAACCTGTAAATGTAATAAGGATAGCGAAGCTCAAAATTATTTTGTGTGGCAATGTGAACTTTACCAACAACAGTCTTAAGTTGATCCACTTACTTAAAAAACTAGGTTTTCAACCACCGTTAAACATCAAAATAATTATAGCCAAACCAAATATTAAGGCATGTTATTTCTCAAAGACTGTAAACTGCAGATCTAACCGTATTGTGTTATTATGTAATTATAATTGTAAACCTGCGATTTTTAAGCTAAACTAAAGCATAGATAAATAAGCTATGTGTAACTAAATAAGTCAGTAAGGATTTGATATGCTTAATACAAGAAAGAAGAAGCGATTGTCTGAAGGGGTTAAGTTAAACTTAGGAAGGAAGATAGAAAAGAATGCGCTGTAGCTCCTGAAAGAACCTAACTCGTGTAAAATAATTGGAAGCTACACAGAGGTAAGGAAGCCTCGAAACTTTTGCTCTTCAGTTGCAACAGCTGAACTATTAGTGTACAAAGAAACGCGACCTAAATGGGCTCCTATTATCCTCTTCGACTAAAGTTTGCTGTCTGAGGCGTTCAATCTTTCAATTAGGTTTGGGAATTGTATAACCTCAAGGATAATCGCTTGCTGAATTCCATTTTACGATTTTTATAACTTCTAATTTGGATATGATTATTAGGTCCTAAGAAATGAAGGATGACGACACTAAAGATTAAAGAGACATTTTTATTTGAATATAATTCTTTGAATTTGTTACTATTGGGAATGGGGTTTTATATTGCTAAATGAAATGAACTCTTATTTGTGAAATAATACTTTGATACTTTATTGTTACTTCTATGTAACACGAGGAAAGCCAATTCTGACAGTACCTAGCAAACTTTGTCACAATACCAGCAGAATGCAGTGGTCAAAATTCCAACAACCCCATCCAGGTCCTTCAGCCCCTTTGTTCTGTTTCTCAATGTTTTCGAACTTTCTAAAATGCCAGACGTGGCTTAGTTTCTTGGAAGGAGCCCTCGACAAAGTACGTTAAAAGAAGACTGGTTTATGTTTAATTTTTGTTTCGTAGTATGTCTATATTTAATTTCTAATAGTTACGGATAGTGTAAACTAGTTTGAACTTGAACTTCGCTCGTTTCGTATTTTCAATAAAAGTTACAATTTGAATACATTTACATAATTACACGTGAAGTAAATGAATTACGCAAATAAATTCTTTTGAAATTGTTTCTTTGAGTAACAGTCTCAGCCGGTTTATTAATGAATTATTCCCCTCGCAAGCAAAAGTATCGTAAAAAGTACTAAACGAAAGAATAGTGAATTTAACTAACAAGTAATTTAATTTCTAGAAGAGTGGCCATATTAGGAACATCGACCGTATTCGGTTCCCCTACTCTATACTGCATTCTGAACTAGACTTGCATTTCACCACGTACTTCAAAGAAAAGATAAAGAACAACGGTGCAGAGAATATAAAAGAGAAAGAATCCAACGTCGATAATGTCTCTGCGAATGATGGATCGATAGAAAATATGCGCACGATTCTCCCGAAACGAGAAAAGAGTGAAAGCTCTCCTTGTTCGCACGTGTGCGACGCGCGTTCATTGAGTATGCGGAAAGTGCGTGCTTTCTAAGGAAACAAACGGTTCGTCGAGTTTGAACGTGGCTCGGTTAACACGAGACTCGAGGAATTGTAAA
The DNA here is from genome assembly GCA_033822845.1 of Tetrapedia diversipes. NCBI lineage: Eukaryota > Metazoa > Arthropoda > Insecta > Hymenoptera > Apidae > Tetrapedia > Tetrapedia diversipes. The sequence goes on from JAOPTO010002172.1 coordinate 155,563, forward strand.
TCGTGCGGTATCTATGCATTCGTTTCACAAGGAAGTTCTGCAAAGCTTCGTCCCTCGCTGGAAACAGCATCGTTAATGTGGCGCATGATGACGCAATACTTCGGAAGAAAACTGGCTTTACAGGGTGAGGGATTACGGTGTAACAGAAATATAGCGGTTTGCTATTAGGTTATTCGGAAGGTTGATTTATTTATTTACTTATTTATTAACGGTGAAACCCCTTTGCATACGTAAAAAGAGTAAGAAGTAGGGATATACTCTACCGGCCAAAAGTTTGAAATCACTAAGAGTTTTAAGGAAAACAGTATATATTAACACTATTCCTACCATGACCGGTCAAATGACCGTTTTTAAAATTTCGATTAGAATTTCACATATATAACGTAATCGAACAGCCTTTAAATTTTAGACTTTTCCTCAAATAAACCTTTAATACGTTTTTCAATATTCACTTCTTCTTTCATTGTTTAGTTTCTGAGAAAAATTTGTAGTCTGTCTTACATGGGAATGTCGCGATAGGAATAGGTATACGTGAATTGTCGGTAGGAATAGTGTTAAAGAAAAGTTACAAATTTCTATAGGATATTTATCAAAACATCTAGTAAACGACACTTTTTACATTTTCTTTCGTTTTTATCAAAAAGAAGTAGATACTTTTCTAAAATCGCCTTTTTATCGAAAAACCTGCATTTGCTTCTAATGACTGTTTGACATATTCTAGGCATCGTGGCAATGATATAGCATATCGCTCAAGTATCTGCCTATAATCCGCCTTTCTGAGTGTATTCTCCATTTTTATCAGTTCTCCTACTCCAACGGTCAAGAAACATCCTCAAACCACAATTGAGCCTCCAATATGTTTGGCAGCTGGTATAATACATTTTGTCAACATTTTTTATCCTGCCGATCCACAATCAAATGTTTTTCGGTGCGATCCAAATCTTTTTAACTTAGACTCATTAGTCCAAAGATTCTGCTTTAGCTATTAATTGTTCAATTTCGTGACTGTTTGCCCAATCTAACCGCATTCCGAAATTTTTTGATGAAAGCAATGGTTTCCGGACAGCTATGAGACCGTTTAAACCACCAGCTCTTAGTCCTCTTCTCACTGTGGTCAGAGATATTGGAGTCGATCTATTGTGGTTAAGACCTTCAAAGAATTTGGGGGGCCGTTAGCCGTCTGTCCCGCTTACAAATAATCTGTATTCTAATATCTTCAGATTTTGACTTCCTGATCGTGATTCGTCTTTTAAATAACCAGAACCCTCAAAACGTTTTACCGTATTCTAAGTGTTACGTTCAAGTCACCGTAATTCTTGGTGAATTTGATGGGGTCCTAAAGCTCATGCACGCTCGGTCGTGACGTTGACCGTGGATGTTAGTTAAAGTAAAATTAATTACCTTAACCTGGTTGAGATGTCTCTCGATTGAGACGCGTGGTGTAAAAACGTGATTTGAACGTCGTAGGAATGAGTACTTGAATGAATACTAGTTGCTTGCTGACTTCTAACGATTTTTTCCGTGATTTCTGATTGTTAACAAGTTTTTATGATTTTTGCTATGCGGTGCCGAAGTGACTCGATTTTTATATGGAGGAGTTCGAATGTTCACTCTTCCATACATCAGGACGATACGCCGATTGATTGGAGTAAAAAAATTAAGACTCCAATCAGCGTACGCCCTGAATACCGCCTACCCCCGTTCTTGTGCCCTTAGCACGCGTGTCGAGAACGAGGGTGGGGTAAATTATTCGGAACGGGAAGATTTCCCGAGTTTAGGCAACGAAGGGGAAATTCTGCTGGGCCCATGTACCCTCTCGAGCGCAGGTATCGGCTTGGCGCCAGGCCTATTAAAAATCCCTTATTTACGACACGGGCTTGGCTATTGAGGAGACACGATTGACTCGAAATTAAGACTGTGGTCCCTTTATGGACATTAGGAAGGCTTGAAAATAAACAGAAAAAGGCTAACATTTCTTCGTCCTCAAAAATAGCATTACCGGCACGCTCATGTCGTAAATATGCCAAGGAAAACTTCCCGCTGTTGTTCCGTGGGACGGAATACTAAGCTCCCTTGTATGATATCGTCAATTTGCTAGCGATATTCTGCAAGGAATTACCTTCTTTGTTTGTATTGTTTTTGCCATTTTTAAATATTAAATAACAATTTCATCTGCTAACCTCAGTTGAATACCTTCGTTAACGAGAACGATAACAATGTCAGACAAATGTGGCATTTATACCTATTTTCAGTGTAAATGTCAACCAATGGGCGTCAGATATTGTAGTTTGATAATGAAATAACACTACTTTTTTCGGCTACTAATTTGCTTGAACAAGCGAGATATAAAAACCTGCAGAATTTAACATACCGATAAATGGAATCAATCAGGAATATAATACATGAAAAATGAAATTGTTGCAATTTTTCATCACAGTGCAATGTTAGCTATGAGCTTACGAACTTTGCTTGTATTGGGTACATCATATTGATAATTATGGTTATTATTGTCGCTATATTAAATCCTGCTAGTTTCTATATTTCTGTTGTTCAAGCAAATTGGAAATTGGAGGAAGTAGTGAAGTTGCATTATCAAACTACGTGAAATTGCACTTTAAGATACTTATTAATATGTTGTGCAGGCCTGTTTAAGCAATACTGCAAGAGTGAATTAATGTTTTCGTGATGCATATGTATACTTTAATGCAAATTTTCAAACAGAGCAATCGCTGTGCATGTATATTGCTCGGTGAATATTGGCGAACGGACTAATCATGATTTAGATATGTGTTGGTACTTTAAGTACTATCTTTAAAACATCATTGATTCTCTTTTGAAAATCCGTGGTCCTTGCGAGGTAAGTGTTGTAACTCCCTTATCGTTACGGTCTCGACTTTGCCTGTGTGGGGTTATGTATGCAGACGGCAGTGTACTGCGTATTGCCTGATTTTAGTCAATTTTGGGGCAAACTTTTACCGTTAATAATTAATTAACGAAACCTTTGATGGAATTCTGTTACTCCTGATTTTCGTATTATATCAATGCGTAGAATCATCCTTACATTTCGGCCCACCCGTAGATTTTACCCGCGTTATATATGCGGATCGTGAAGGATTCGACCGCTTGCGAGAAAGTTAGTTGTTATAGCGAGAACAGGAAGGTCGCCACAATCCATTCTTTTTGCCAACAGGAAATCTTTCCAAAGGGATGAAATTCAGCTCTTGAGGTTACAGGATCTTTTCATTCTCTAAATACAGCTTCATTTGGAACATTTGTTACATCAAGTGATAAAACACTATAGCTTTCATCATTACAAAATTATATTTTAAAAACCTATAGAGAAAATGGCACTATAAGGGTAGATTTCAACTAATTTCACACAATTGAAGGGTTTGTAACAATTTTGATTTCCTCTCTAATTTTGCAATGGTACAAGTAACACTAAAATTGTTTCATTCCTTTCGGGAGATTTTCTGTCGGCAAACGAAACGGCTTCATATACATTCCATTACGCTTTACACGCACATGAACTTTCATTAAAATCAGAATTCTTTTGTTAGGCGGATCACCCTATAATATAGGGTATGAGCAGTTTTCTCCCTATATGTATAATATATCAATTTTAATTATTCATTACTCTGATACTGTAATAAATTCGTGGCATTGAAATATTATACACAATTTGCATCTGGTAATCTCCAATTCAACAAGCTGAAATTTTTGTATAATTCGAAATTAAAGATTACATATAATAATGAAATGTTTGCTGTTGCATGTTTATAAGACGAAAGACTAAATAAATAAGAGATTAAATTTAGTGAGATATACATAGCTAATTATTTAGAGATTCTAAAAACGAATGAATATAGCTTTCCATAGCTTTCAATGATCACTCTAAGAAACTGATTTCGATAGACGTGTAACATTTAAAAGTGAACCAAGTTTGATAAACTCCGCATTTATTTAAAGTATCCAAGTTTACGAAATCGGCACATTCTATAAAAATTTAATTCGCTCTACGTTAACAAGAAGAGACAGATTATTGCTTTGAAATAGTATAAAGTTGACATTAAAAAGTTATTCGGCAACAGAGATATAATTACTCAAACAGGGTGGCAGTAGGTGGAAAACTTTTAAAATAAATTAATTGCTTTCTTTGAACTAGCTCGTCAAGAGAAAGTAGTCTTTTGAATATAGAGAACGATGACATGTAATACTTTTAAAAGAGGAAAAGGTCGCAAAAACATGAGAGTATAAGTAAGTTTCAGGATGATGAATTTTTAACGAAAATGAGGTTACTTTCAATAAAGTAGTTTATTACTAAGAAGCACAGAAATTTTTGAGAACCTGAAGGAAAGGGCAATTATTAGCTTTAATAAAATAGCAGAAATTATTCAGTTTACAATATACTTATTATTTAAGAAACGCATTAACATTAATATTCAAAATTAGTACGATAACATTACTTTAACGGAGATAAATTATTTTCAATCAAAATACAGGGATTTTAAAGTTTTACGAAATGAAATGTCTGACAAAGAGCCAAAAATTACAATTAAATTACAAAGCATCTAACTTTCTGAATCCAAAATACGATGCTTAGTTGTCAAATCACATCTATTTCACAAACATTTCAGTGCAAGGGGTTGAATTACAAATTTAATCACTGTTCACCTAAATTAAATAAACTTTAATACCTTACATTCAGGAGTCATAACAGTTAACACTATGAATTCGAAAATATTATTCTCTTGCGCACAAAGCGTTAAACTTTTCAATAAATACCAAATCTCTCGATGCGTAAAATTAGACGATTCGAAAAGCTTTTGAAATTCTCTTACTTACAACACCTTCATGTTCTCCTGAGATTCACCGGTGATAGAAAACGGAGATAGAGCATGAAATTTCTACGAGGAATCCTTGAAAAAATGGAAAGTGCGTGACAGGGCGTGAAGTGGGCAACCCTGTCTTGGAACATGTTCGTTCGAGTGATGAGATGACAAACCAGTGACACGCTGAGAATTCTCGATGAGGGTGGAAAAATTGAAACAATTCTATCAAACTATCCGAACTTTTCTATTTCATCCTGGGAGAAAACTTGTATGGTGACTGTATAAATTCAAATGCGACGGTGAAAAGGTAGATCATGACAGTATCAATAAAAGAAATTTTTCTCCATAATAACTTTTGGTACAACGTCCCGTCAAATCGCCTTGTTTAATCGAAAATTTCCCATCTAACCGTGGTTCAAACGTTTCTTATTTAACAAAGCACTAATGTATTGGTAATAAGAATGGCTCGTTTCGTTATAAGTAAAAACGGATTTAAAATCATCATTGAAAATATGTAAATTATTTATTTGCAATGTATATGCAATTAGAATCCTATTATAATTATATTAGTTTATTTACAGTAGTTCTTCAGTTGATTTAGGCTGCGGAATTATATTTGTCAATATTTTGGTTATGAAAATTTATTAATTATTGGGACATCCTCTTATAAACCCAGCGTTAATAGATTTCGATGTATACGTAAATTGACTCAAAAAAATAATTGGTTAACATAAATTATTATTGCGTTTAATTAAATGTGTTTAATGAATATATTGTATTATAGCGTGGGGAAGAAATAAATAAAACTGATGTGCACAGAAAACTACGATCTTTGTTTTTAAGAACCGACAACATATTAACGCGGCGAGGCCTAACAAAGAAGACATCCATTGAAGCGGCCGCCACCCCCATGCTTATTAAAATCTGCTGTAATATGGTTCGGTTAAGGCAATACATCTTGAATCTTATTGGAAGATAACGATCGAGAGCATCAGAATCAACACTGTATCAAGTGGAGAGAAGAAAATAATGTTATTGTTTTAGACTGGCCGTCACAGTCCTCAGATGCGAATCTATTAGAAAATGTATGGACCCCCATAAAGTTAAAACTCGGCGGGAAACATATATTTAATTTAAAACAACTTTGTCACTGTATAAGAAAGATATGAAGATCGTTACCGCACGAATGCGTAGAAAATCTCGTTAACAGCATACCAAAACGTTTTGAGGCCATAGGTACTTCATAAGCGGGAGATTTTACACAACATTAGGTTCAGGTTAGGTTCAGGTGCGTCGTAGTGACATGTACGCACTTCAGAGATATTTCTTCCTTTTCAAAAAGTATTTAATACGCTCTTGTGAAACAAATTGTAGCATTTATTTCGCGTCCGTGTCATAAACTCTGTAAGAGGCAACGACGATGTTTAGGCATTATATACATGCCTCAACGGTATCAATGCAAACAATTAAAGATTGACTCGTCAGTATAGTGCGCTTGAGGCCATCAAACGTTGATTACCGTTCTCCCTAACCTATGCTTTTCTCGCATCCCTCTTTCTCTTTCTCGCTCAAAATTGAATTACGTTCACGGAAATGTTTAACTATGTCGTTCTTCAACGACGCAACTATAATCGGATCTTTTCGGGGAAGCAGGCACACGAAACAATTCAAATGAAATTGGAACCGCACCGGAAAGTATCAACGACCAGGTCTTTTCTCAAAGAGTTGTGATGGTCGACACTCGATCTAGCATCATTAAAATGCAGGCAAAACGCTTGTAATGATAGAAACTGTTGAGCAGATACGCAAATAGGTTTATTGGAAATCGAACGGATCAACGAAGCGACACAACTTATCGACTCGATCGCTTATTTCTAGTAATCGATTCAATTTTATCGACGGTAACCGGAAAGGGGAGACATTTACAGGAACCTATAGAATTTACAGAAATATTAAATAATAATATAATAAGTGACAGTAGGAAACAATCGATAGTTCTTGTATCTGTTTCACTTTTTGATGGAAACGAAGGTCACATTTTACTTTAATTTTAACATCATTAAGCATGATCTTATAAATATTTTCAGATGGGAAACATTTAAAAAAAAATCAAAAGATCATTAACTCCATAGATTTTAATAAACCCTTCCTGATTAATATTAATATTTATAATATGTTGCAAAATAGAAAATCTTGTTTGTGACAGGAACAGAATTATTCGATTCTTCGTTTATCACAATTAGTTAAAGTTCAAATAACGAAGATTCTATGATGGATTTTACCGTTTAACACTAACGAATGAAAAAGCAACGAAAACAAAGTAAAGCAAACGCAAAAAGTGATGTGTGAAATCCATCTGTATCATCGTCTTTGCTTCGATGATGATGTCCGAATGTTTCTCGATCACACAAAAATCGCACGACCGCATTTTTTCTATGAGGACGTCAAATATTCACGGTGGATATTGTCGGCGCAAGATAGATGCCGAAAATGTTTGCAGCCAATTCTATTTTCGCATCTTGATATAACAACGTACCTACATTGCACCAAAATTGCAGATATCGCGAAATTCAGTACGTGGTTCTGCACTGAAATGTTTTCTTTCGTAATACCTACTTGCACATAAGAATTTATAGCGTTCTACCGCCCCCCTTTCCGCTTCAACTTGCTCGCGGAACGAGGATAATCGTTTCTACGTTACGATGATAGTCCTCCAGACCACCAGGAAATTTAATAATAATTAGTCCTGCATTAACTTGCAGGAAAACTTATCGACGAAGCAACTTGAAATCTAGTTGATCATCATGATGAGTTTTCGCATAATCTGGATGCATTAGAGGTGAAACTATTTCATTGTTTTGGATTCAAGATGAAATTATTTTATTTACGTACTCACTAGGACCTATACAGATCGAGTTGAATGAGAAACAGAAATTTAGATTGATTGTATCGGGTGGTTGGTAATCGATACATCAGTGCTCGCTGTATTTAAACAGTTACACGTTGGGTTTAGTGTTAATATTTAGAGTTGGTGTCGTCTACTGCAAGTAGAAATAGTATACTATTACAAATATATATATACTTATAAATATACAGTATACTGTTTTAGTTATTTACTTTAAATTGCTTACTTGATAATATAGACCTGCTGCTGATCAGAAACTGAAATTTCAACAAATGTCTGTTATAAATAACATTCGTGTTCTATGAATAAAATTTACGTGACATCTACATAGACTTTTCTAATCCTTCTACAAATTTCGGTGAATTGTCATTTTGAAGTCAATTTTCTTAAAGCAGAAGAGAACAATATTTATCGTTCCGATATCTTATTTTATATAAAAATAAGAGAAACTTCTGTTTTAAACATTTTTTTGCAGAACATATATATATCAGGTAATTAATATCGTTGAGAATTTTCAATAAGAGAATAAACTACAATGTGTTGCTCTGTAAAAAGAGGTTAATTTTATTTTCTTAATCCTTACATTATTTACAACATATACATTTACCTGCAAAAAGAGAAACGACAATTAAAGTCTATTCTCTATTTTGTTATCCTACAACGTTTATAAGTATCTGTCTCCTTTGTGTTATAAATTATAATTATATTTCCGTAACCTAATCTTATTCAGCACGTGCCTCATCTAACTATAGCTCCCTCTATATCTATATCTATATCTATATCTATAAGTGAGCTTATCTATATCGTTTAGCGCGGTCAATTCCAATGAAGACAGCGTACTTCTCTTACATCTCCCCCACCCAGGGTGAAAATTCTCGATAATGTCTATATTGAATTACCTTCGTTATTCAGTTTTCAATGTCTATGTCCTCTTTTTCACTTACTAATGGTATTAGTTTTGTGACATGAAATAGACTTGTCTCTAATGGTTTTTTCCCAATTTCGATTTTGTATATAGAACTTGATACTTTTTCTATTATTTCAAAAGGTCCAATATTTAAATTATCTAGCTTTTTCCTGTTCAGTTTATTACCATTTTCTATGTATACTAAGTCTCCTGATCGGAATTTGTAATATTCCCTATTTTTGTCAAATAATTTTTTGTTATAATCATGTGATTTGATAGTTTTTTCTAATGCTATTTTTCTATTTTCCATCCATTCTTCTCTATTTGTCTCTCTTTTCAATTCTTCGGGTATAATGCTTGTGTCTGAGCCGTCCAGTAAATACTTCGGTGTAAAACCCGTAACTGTATGTTTGGTTTTATTGTATTTATCTAAACATTCTTTAGCAATCGTTGTCCAGGCTTTCTTTCTGTTTTTCTCTTCTACTCAACATCTTATTTTCTTAATTAGTGTCTGGTTTAACCTTTCGTTCAAGCCGTTTAAAAACGGTGCGTTCACCGCAGTGAATATCAATTTAACATTGTTCTCTTCAAGAAATTCTTTAAATTCTTTTGAGTTTATTCCTGGATATTGATCTGTTAGTATTGTTCCAATTTCGTTTGTTTCCAGTACATTCTTCACTAATTTAATAAAATCAGTCGCATTTTGTGTCTTTGATGTTAAAATAAAGGCGTATCGAGTAAAGTGGTCGACCATTAGGTGGAGGTATTTTTGTGTCGATCTCTGTCCTCCTAAGTCTCGAATAGTGTCTATTAACATTATTTCGAACGGTTTTATTGCTGGTCCCAAATGTGACATTAAACCATATTTCTTTTGGAATCTTGATTTGTTTTTGATGCATATTCCACAGTTTTTACACTCTTTTTTAATATTTTTTGTTAAGTTTCTAGATGTGTAAAAGGAGCATATGTTATTTATCATTTGTCTAATTCCTATGTGGAACCATTCCTTATGTACTTCTTTTATTACTTTTATACTTAATTCTTTGGATAAAAATTTTCTCTTTATTTCTTATCTTCTTATAAAATATTCCATCTTTCTCTATTAATTTTGATCTTATCTTCTGTATTACTTCATTTTTCCTGTGGTCTATTCGTATTTCATCTATTTTCATTATATTTACTATTTTTAGCGATTCTTCTTTGTTTTCATTTGGTTCTAGTACTGGGTTCCGGCTTAAGCAATCTGCTTTAGTATTGTCTTTTCCCGGAATATATTTGATTTGAAAATCATACTGTGATAAATAGTAAGTTAACTCACCCAATTCTTCATCTGTTCTAGTTTTGATGTTCAGATTTTCTAAAGGTTTATGATCTGAATACACTGTGAATCTTTTCCCAATCAGCCAATGTTGCCAGTATTGTATGGCTTCTTTCATTGCTAAACACTCTATGTATATGGCTTTTTTCTTTTTTTGTGCTTCATTCAGTTTTATTGAAAAATACGCTACCAGTTTGTCTTTCCCATCTTGTTGTTCTTGTTTTAATATTGCACCGATACCTTCTAGTGATGCATCGGTGAAGATTTTTATCGGCAAATTATTATCGAATATTTCTAGTATGGGTTTCGAACACAACAGATTTTTTATTTCATTAAATGCCTTTTCACACTCTTTTGACCATACAAACTTCTCGTTTTTCCTAAGTAATTTATGTAATGGGTCTAGTATTATTGTACTCTTCGGTATATATTGGTTATAAAAATTTATCTTTCCTAAAAACTGTCGGATATTTTTTTGTGTCTTTGGAGTCGGGAAGTTTCTTATCGAAACTAAATTATCTTTGAGTGGTCTTACTGAATTATTCTGTATTATATGTCCTAGATATGTCACTGACAAGACAGCGTACTTCTCTTACATATATATTTATAATATATTTCATAATTTAAGAAATATTTAAAAAAACTGCAAAATTACTGCATCCTCAGTAATTTGTTACTTGAATTCTGTCGATCTTAAAGAGAAATTACAAGAGAACAGAATCGATTCCTTTTTTTCTCACGACTTTCAGACGTTACATGACTAACTGCCTTACCTGAATCTGTTAGATAAAATGCCTAATTTTCCATAATTTACATAGTTCTTTACTCATATTTACTCATCCTATTGCGCACAGGGCCTCCTCAGAACCTTAATCTCGCTGCCTCATCCTTTTCTAACCTTCGAACTCAAAATAACCTCCACTTTCCTATTTCCAAAATTATATATTACACCATCCTAAAGCCAGTCAATCCACTCTTAAAATAATAAACACTTGCGTGGAACCCAACAAAAAGTTTTTTATTATAATTTGTCATTGAAATAAAAAATTATGGAGAAGTACAGTGGAAGTCGCGATGGGGATTTCGTTGATATTTCCTCGCCATTTGTTTACCTTCGATCATTATTGCCTGATCTGATTCGCGAACACTTTGGTTAACGTTCCATTTCGTAAGACAAAACTGTAGCTGATATTCCCACCGGAAACACGGGAAGACTCTCATTAAAACGAAATTCTAGCAGCAACGATGGAAAATTTGCACGATACAACAAGCAATCTCCCTGTCCCTTTCAGAAAAAGCCGAACCGAAGATAGGATTTCGTAACGAGTAATTGCCACTTTTCGTTCAGAATGTAAAAGAATAAAGCACTTGGGAGATAAAGTAATGCGATTATTCCGCGCAATCTGAGGAAGAATGGGGTGCGGCCATCTTGTCACGATCTTTCTCCTGCTCCCTGACGCTGTTGTAGAATAAATTGGTTGTGCCACGAAGACGCTTGGCGTCCTCGAAGGAAATTCGTCGACGATTTGCTTCTTTCTGTCTCGCGTAAGCCAATCCGCACCGATCACAGAAAATACAATCGCAAGCGAAATATAAATATTGAAGCGATATAAGTTACAAATTGAATAAAACGGATTTTTGATTTTACAGGAGGTATTTACATTTTTTCTATTCTTCGTTCACAAAATGTTTATTAACGTTAAATTTTGAATATCGTTCAATTTCTTTCCGAATAAATGACTTGATCGCGTTTATCATTTTAGGACAGTTTCGAATAATATCAGAACGGGGTAAAAATCCCGTTTCTCCTCTCCTTCCCCATTATCCAGAAAGGTTAAGGGTTCGCAGGGCCAAGATATTTGAAGAATTGCAAAAAGGAGCAAACCTACTGTAGCTTATAACCGGGTAGATTATTATAGGGGTCATTACCCTTAATTTATCATACTTCTGTTTCAAAAGAGGATTCGACTTCACGTTCTTAGTTGTTTTCCTTTTGCCATTTTTTTCAGCTTTAAATGCCTGGAACCGTCCATCCAATTCCTCATCGATTTCTCCTTTAGTTAATGACCGAATTATTGAATATTCGTTCAGCTTTCATTTGATGTTACAACCAAGTAAGCTGTATGCAAAATTTTAATATATTATTTTCAATGAATAAGTGAAAGTATAAATGAGCTGTGGAAAGATAATTTTCAAACGAAAGTGGGAGAGTGAATTAATGATAATACTTTCATGTCATTTAACAAGTATCATATCAATATAGTGATATACGATATCACTAATCCAAATAAATATAGGATTCTATTGTGGGTCAGGCATATAGTAAGAGAACCTTTATTTTAATTATGCAAAAACTCGAATACACGTGGATCGTCAATCGTTAATTGTCAATTACAAAATCGTAAAATCATCGAATGCCGCTCGGTGGGTACGCACCTTTTTTTTTATACGTGATCGCGTTACGCATTAGAATAACTGTGGGGCGGGGGACAGAGCCAGCACCGAACATTCGAGAAGACCCTTTGTACGTATTCGCTCTACGTATTAGGATAACCGCCGTCGAACATTCGAGAAGGCTAATCGAGGAAGCACAAATGACAAACACCAAACACACATACTTACACACTCACACACATCCCCATCTATTCTCTTATTCACGCGTTCGGCACCTCTACATAAGTAATACTAAAATCTTGAAATATGGTTAATTACAATTGGAAATTTGGCACCTCTAAATAAATAACTTAATGATCTAAATTAATTGCACAAAATTAAACCGCAAGCGCTGTGTTATTAACCTATAGTAGGAGATACAAGCTTAAAACAAGAAGATATCACGAAACAGAGTACCATGGTTCATAAATTTTATCCGTGTGTGCTGAATATACTCGTTGTTTTGAACAATGTTTTCGTTCATCGGATTGTGACGATCGCCCGCCAATTAACCCTTTCGCTTCGGCTGTCCAGTCCGCCGAAGTACCGTCAGCGCGCGCCAGAAATGCATAGTGCACACGGTTTCTGCATATACAGTTACCGATAAAAGTATTCATACACCGCAATACGTTCAGTTTAAATGCTAATAACTTTGATTGAAGAAGACTAATTAGCTATGAAAGGCACGCCAGTAATTAGTAAATTAACTCAGCTTTCAGATAATATAAATTTTATTATGATCTAAATAAAAATACAACAGAGAAATCTCAAAAACCGGATGAAGTAAGGAAATTGACGAGAAAAAAGTATTCATACAGTACAATCTATTAGAAAAATACATCAATAAAAACCAAAATGTTGGGGGAATTCCCACTTTCTTTTGCTTCTGTTTCTTTTGTTTTATAACATTTCGTTAATTCTTAAGGTTCTTTGTTGAACAATCTCAATTTTTATCATAATGAGTACTAAAAGTAAAGAAAGTACAGTAGAGGAGAGGAAAATTATAATTGAATTATGGAAAACTGGGAAATCACTTTGTGAGATTGGTGAAATAGTAAAAAGAAGTCATGTCACTGTTCAATATATAATTAATAAGCATAAAAGTACAGGATTAATTGAAAATATGTGTCGTCGTCCTGGAAGACCGAGTAAGATAACTGAAAGAAATGACAGATTTATTACAAAGAAAATAAAAGAAAATCTATTTGAAAATGCAACCAAAATTGCAGCAGAATTAGAAACAAGAACTAGTAACAAAGTTTGTCCAAAAACAATATCAAATAGACTTAAAGACTCAGGGTATGTCGCACGAGTAGCGAGAAAAGAACCTTATATCAATAAAATAAATAGAGAAAAAAGAATTAATTTTGCAACAACTGACATAAATAAACCATTAGATTTTTGAAAACGAGTTATTTCTTCGGACGAGAGCAAATTCAATGTTTGGGGTTCAGATGAACGAAGATTAGTTTATGGAAAAAGGGAGAATATTTGAAATCCTGAAATATTAGACCTACAATTGAGCATAGTGGAGGCGGTCTTATGGTATGGGGCTGTATGGCGGCAAATGGCCTTGGAAACTTACATTCCTTGATGGAATAGTAGCCCAACATAAATATTTTAATATTTTAAAATCAAATTTGAGAGAAAGTGCCTGGAAATTAGGTCTTCCTGACAAGTACTGGTTTCAACAACACAATACCCCTCCCCTTCATAAGACCCGTTTAATTAAAGATTGGTTTTTATACAACACTCCTCATGTTCTGGAAACTCCGCCGCAATCACCGGCCACATATGGCAAGAATTGAAATATCGGTTACAAATATATAAAATTTCAAATAAAAATGCTTTACAAAACGTATTACAAGAAGAGTGGAAAAAAATTAAGGAAAATATAACAAATAATATTGATTGAATCTATACCCAAGCGATTACAAGCGATTACTGTTAATAAGGGATATCCTACAAAACATTAATTACTATAAATATCACGAATTCATAAACAAAAAGCATTTTGTATGAATACTTTTTTCTCGTCGATTTCCTTACTTCATCCGACTTTTGAGATTGCTCTGTTGTATTTTTATTTAGGTCATAATAAAATTTATATTATCTGAAATCTTTGTTAATTTCCTAATTGCTGACATGCCTTTTCTAGCTAACTAGTCTTCTATGATCAAAGTTATTAGCGTTCAAACTGAACGTATTGCGGTGTATGTATACTTTTTTCGGTAACTGTACATATTTTCTAAGTCTTAAATAACAACTGTGCTGAATAAAATAATCATTGCTCTAATGTAACAAGTATATTTGCATTTTTAATATGAAAAAGCTTACAAAATTATTAAAATACAAAATTATTAAAATATAAAATTATTAAAATACAAAATTATTAAAATATAAAATTATTAAAATACAAAATTATTAAAATATAAAATTATTAAAATACAAAATACATTTGGATGCCGCCTATAACCGGCGCTCAAAGCGAAAGGGTTGATATTGGGCGATTTCTGTGCCCGTATAGTGAGTTATATGGTAGTTCGAAGAACTCCAAAATTATTGACATATTGAATGCTGAATTGAACCAGTGTATCGAATGCTGTAGGTTGCTTTGTGTCGCATCGAATGATGTGCAAATTTACTGTTTGTAACAGAATCGAATGTATGTAGCTTAGTTGATTTGATTGAAACGTCTGTTGAACCGAAGTACTTGATTATGTACTTGGTTCGTACGATATATAACCGAATGATGTATACTTGTATGGAACCGAAATACCGGGTGATGTACTTGGTTCGTTCGGGGTGTGGTGCTGAATTGCCTCAGTTTTATATGGAGAAGTTCGATCGTTTATTCCTCCATACGTCAAGACGATACACTAATTAGTTATAGACAAAAAATAAAGACTCCAATCAGCGTAGGCCCTCAGTACCGCCAACTCCCGTTCTTGTGCCTTTAGCCTACATTTCTAGAACGAGGATGAGATGAGTAGTCACTCGGAACAGGAAGACTTCTCAATTTTAGGCAACACAAAGGAAATTTCCTCCGTGACCATGTACCTTTCGAATGTGGGTACCGGCTGGGTGGTAATGCTTCTTGAAAATTCCTTATCTATGACACGCGTTTGACTGTTAAGGAAACATGGTTGACAAAAATTGAGACTATTGTCCCTCTATGAACGTTAAGAAGGTTAAAATTTCTTAATCCTCAAGAATAGTATTCCCGGTCTGGGCAAATTCGAATGGCAGAATCTTTTTCTCTTAAAATAATACATCCGGTCCAACGAAATCTTTCTGAAATTGTTAAAGGGCAATTCCGGCATTGTGGTTTCGAAAACACGATGACCAGAAAGCTACCCTCAACTCATGTAATAGAATGTTGCTAATTTGGTGCTGATTTTTTTATATTAATAAGGAACTGAAACTTTTTATAAGAATTTTACTGTGTTATATAATCTGTACATAACAACGGTATTTATAATTCTACATTCGTATTGTTCTTATTTATACAGGGTGTTTGGGCGAAGCAGGGAGAAAATCGAAGGGGTGACTTTATGCAACATGTTAAGGCTAAAATCAAGAGCAACAATATTGTGTTTGATGCTTTGTCTATGAGTTATAAACAACTAAGGAAACGGGCTACTTTACGCCTCAGAACAGGCAAATGGAGCAACACAGTAGGTAACGTCGCTGGCTGCATAGTAATGCTCAGTCGTAAATATGTGCATTTCTGTAGTTGTTCAGAGCTAAGCTATAGTCTGCACGTAGTTACGACACGTATCGATTTACATCTTTCGATGGTTCGCATGCTACTTTATCGATGCTTATGTAGATGATTTATAGTTATTCCCTACATAGGATACGCGCGTGGTAGTCATCAATTTATGTCGAATCTTCAACTTCAGGTGGACGCCGATACCAGGGAATCACGTTTTTTGATGATCGATCACGTACCACAGCCCAAGTTGATGCATAGACCACGTCCGGAAGTCGACACATGTGCGGCGCACGAAGCTAGGCGTATCAAGCAGCGACGCAAGTAGTCCTGGCATCTCCGCGAGTAACACGTTTCGGTGCGGTTTGCATACGGAAACGTTTTTGACTTTCATTGCAGAGAATAAGATCCTCTACCTCTCTCGCCTTGACCGTGCATCCTTAAGTGGTTTAACCCCCCCAATTCGACTGGGAGTTCCGTTGAAAACCGGGGTGAATGCATTTTACGACTATAGGATCAATTTCAGCAGCCGCAAACAGCAATGTCCTCCACTGAAACGTAATCCGGAATGTCTGGATGTCCTCTGCGAGCAATCAATCAAAGGCTACATATTGTTTTTGTGCTTGTAGATTATGCTCCTTGTTTGACGATTACTCTGACTATTAACATCCGGGTGTCGCTTTTGGGTGTTCTGCTGGTAATCTGAGTTTATTTTTTTGCGTTTTTCTCCAGCTCGTGGGAAAAATTTAAGAATTTAAGAAGCCGAGCGGCTTCTAAGGGATCGGAAAAATGGGAGGCGGAAGAGGAAAATGGATAATTTGAAGATGGAGGAAAAAGTTCTGAAAAGGGAATTTCCTGGCGGAAGGGCGGTGGTCAGTCGGGTGGGTTAGGCTGTGACCCAGAGGATTTGCGATGGTCAGGCCCAGACCCAGTGGCTATAATCCAAAGCCAATTTCCACAATAAACACAAATGATTATCAAACCCTAACACCATCAATTCATGTCAGATCCTTTACGAGCTGACCGTGAATGACACATTGTCACTGTTTCAGAATTCAAACAGGAATTATTATTCGTATGACAGGGCTTCATTTATGAGAAACAGTTGACGATATGGTTCGGATACACAGTCTCACAAATAATAAGGGACTTTAAGTAACCCGAAAACATTAATCGTTTTTAAACATTGTGGTTTTGTTGGGTGCCTCAATAGATGTTGTAAATTTTTTTTTTTATCGGCTATAATTCGATGCTTCATGATGAAAATACTTATACGTTTTTAGCTTATATGTATTTGTTTGATTCTGTATTCATCTACATATCTTTAAAATTACAAATGATATGAGAAAATTTTCTACTGGCAATTTAATAATTTTTAACGCTTTTTAATATTAAATTATCAGAAAGGTAAAAATTTTTTTATGTAAACAAACAGTTCCCCATTATTTTCAATGAACAATATATTATTCCTTTCTTTCATCGAAACCCTTATAATAAGTACATATGTATATGTTAAACTTGTTACTTAGCGTGGTTTATAAATAATTCTAACTGATAATTATGATTGAACAGAATTAAAGACTGTACACTAACTTCGACATTTTTAACACCTTTTTCGGGTAATGTTTCTCCTGAATGTATTTCTAATTGAACGCCACTTTTATCTGTATCATACATATTGCAGTTAGTGGGTTCGGTATTTAAAAAACAATAATGACACAATAATACATAAGATACCGAAAGTTATAACACAGTCAAATATGAAAATGCTAAAGTGATAGAAGAGAATAATAAAATATCTGTGGATATAATAAAACCGTTTATAAGAAATTTTGGCAAAGATAATATCCATCACTAAATTCAATCATAATTATCGGTTAGAGTAGCTTATAAACCACGTTGTTTGACAAATTTAACACTTAACCGACCGAATGGGGGGATCTCCCAATTTTTCCTTGACAAAGCAGTGCCATTGATTCTATTTACTTTTGTTATTAATTGGTCCTAAGCTGATGCTGAATTTATTAAAAATTGTATTCTAGAAAATTTATGAACAGTACTAGTTCAAGACTAACTAATAACAAAAGCAAATATAATCAATTGCAGCGCTCTGTTGAGGACAAAATGGGAGATCTCCCCATTCGGTCGGTTAAGTGTTAACATACACATGTGTATCTATAATACGAGTTTCGATCAGAGGAGGAAATAACATGTTGTTTGTTGGAAATAATGAGGAATTTTTTATTTACATAAAAGAGTTTATACCATTTTGATAATACAGCTTTAAAAAGAGTTTAAAATTATTAAATTTTCACTCGAAACGCTTCCTCACACCATTTATAGTTTTAATGGTATATAAATGAATAGGAAGTCAGCCAAATATATATAAGGAGTATTTTCACTATTAAGGACCGAACTATAACCGATAAAAGAAGATAGTTTATAACATCCTTTGAGGTCCCTAACAAACCCACAAAGTTTAAAAGAATCACAATTTTCGGGTTACCTAATATTCCTTGTCAGTGAACCATTGGTTCCACTAAAACTGTAAACGATTAGACTTCCGTAGCCGCTGAGTAATATATTCACAGGATGCATTAACAAACCTTTTCTAGATATTTAACTGGCTGTTGAACAGGCAATGCCTCCGATCGTAGGATTCAATTCGCACCACCTTCCCTCAGACGTCATCCAACATTGCTCTTTCATTAATTTTGCTATAGAGGAGTGCGGCCGAAATTAGCTCGAAAAGGGAGAATATAACAAAGAGAATAAATATTCAGACACAGTTCCCTAAATATTAAACAGTCTAGCGCCAGTCGAGACATCGCATCGGGACAAAATTAACACTGAATTCGATCAATTCGCCGAGGTCACTTGCCCCTTTGCCACCAGTTGAACCCCAGTAAAACGGTAATTGAAATTTCTCATCAGGCCACGCCGCGACTCTTGCCGTCTTGAGATCTTGCACAGAGATCTCAATATGCACGAACGATCATTGAGAAACAGAAACGATAAACAAAATCTCCTGGATCTGTTGTTAACAAGTAATTAAAGAATTTCTTCGGAAGATGACGAAAGCGATGTGTGGCGACCTACCTGCCTTCACCACTAGGAGGGATCTATCGACTACCATTCTCGCAAGCGCTCGAGTCCGCACGGTTTCTTTATGTACGAGTTTCTATTCCTGTGTCTACGACATGGGCCTGCTAGGTAGTCTTACTGATGAGTCCACTCTAGTAGGCCTCGGACGAAACACCGCATTTCCATTCCTTTTCCTTCTCTCTTCTTTCTTTTGCAGCAGCCACAACTGGGGTATACCCACCAAGAATGATATGTCGTTGGATTCGGTTGATGTTGGAAAGCTTGGTCCCATTTTTTTCATCGTTGATGCTGCATTGTCCAAATCATGTCAGGGTTACCGATTGTGGCAGCTGGGAAATGAAGGAAAATGAAGGGAAAGGAATGAAAAAGCGGTGATAATATATGGTACTTGAAAATTAAATTTGGAATTGAATTCAAATACCATATATCGAAGAAAAGCAGTGTATGTAAGTTTTAATCAGAGTAGCCATCAAGTTAATGAAACAGCGGAAAACACTTCTTTCTTATTTTGGAGGAAATATATTGTCGGTATACTGCAGATTACTTTACAAATTCATGTAAATTGATTTATACTACCATTTACATATCAGAAAGTGTACTTCACTTAGAATGCTTTGTAAATCTCCGTATATTGCATGCATAATGTATTTTGACCAATTTTTAAATTTGTATAAATGAAATAAAAATTCACACCTGCTGATAAAGTATAAAATTTAGCAACGTGTAGAATAGATGGTACAAATTCACCTAAGACATACGTTACAGCATGTTTTTAACTAGTTACTGAACAAAGATATAGTCTGTAATATTAGTAATCAATTAAGATGAAAACAATTGAAAACAAAATATCTATTCGGTAGAAGATGCAGTCAATAAATTAATATTAATTAAGAATAGGCCTCTTCAGAAAGCATACTGCAGTCAATACTGTGGCGTTGCATTTCATAGAAACCAGTTTTGGATAGGAACGAGCCATCTCTGGAGTCCTCTCCGTTTCATGTAATTTCGCTTTAATTGTACTCTCCCTCGGAGAATCGACAGAACTGATGAACGACATGGAACGTAGTTAAATATCGGAACCCCTCGTGTGCCTTCAACGAAAATAGTCAGCAAAATTGCCAGTCTGCCTGTTATTCACATCAGGTTGACTGACACGCGGCCATCTTCGTAGAGTGTCCCATTGCAGATACACACCGACAGCTACAGGTTTGACACCAAATAACAACGTTCCCAGACACCTTGATCTGGGTCAGAAGTGGAAATCGAAGAGAAGATAGTTATGCCAACGGCGAAAATTCAATTTAGTGAATGTAGGAATGCGATTGAGCGGGTACGGTTCTGGGAAAGTGTGAGGAGTACTTGAGTTTTGTGATAGCGTAGAATATTTGGACTAGAATGTTTCTGAGGCGAGGAAGATAAGTACTTGAGACAACGTCGCAATTGAGGAATTTCGGATAAACGTGACCGAATACATTGAGTGAGAAATGTTTACTATTAGAAAGAAAAGAAACGAGTGTTTGGAAAAACATATGATGGGGAAAATGCGAGCGCGAGACAGAAAGAGCGCGATTGTGAGAGGAGCAAGAACATCGAAGTCGTTAAGTTGAAAAGTTGTTTATATCTTATTATTAAACTAACATAATTATATCGAAGAACTTCACTTTGTACACCTACATCTGAACCTTACCATCTCTTTATCTCAAGTAAAATAAAATTCCTATACTACAGTTGGTAAAAAGATTTCGATTACGTATGAAAAGATAGAACTGTCTACAAATACTATATACACACACTTGTGAACTTTCTGAGAATTCATGTTATATAAAACATCTATATTAAAGAGACTAATGATAGCAAAGTTAACTTTAAGCATAGAACAATTAAAGGTTAATTACAGGTTGAATCTCAATGATCCTTGAGCGAAGAAAATATATCACTAAAAGCTTTGATTTTTTTCTAGAAAATTAGGTGATGAATATTTCTACATTTTCCATTAATCACGGAAATGTACACACAATAATAGAATATTTTCATATGAACGTTTTTACCTCTTAACTAAAATCTTTTCAGTATAGTTGCAGAACGACATTAGTTATGATAAGGGATAGAGACTGATGGACTGGACGTAGAAGAGATGACAATTTGCAGCATTGCTTTTTAGTCTTCTTTACGATTTAATTCCTCTCGTAATTGCTAAAAATACGGAAATCGCTTCGATAAATTGACGCAGTGGAAGACAGCAACTAACTTGAAAACCCGTTGTTTAATATCAAAGATACGTCAGTTTGCGAAAATGATTACATAGCTTGCAGTAGTTGCTTCAGTTATTCGAAACTGTTCATTTGCACAACAAAGAGTTTCAGTGGCATGTAATTTACAAAATTATGTAATAAACATTATTAGCGGAATAGTTGTTACATGCATAGTGTTATTTTTAGTATGAAATGTGATCCACTCATCGACATGCGGAGAATGATGATCAAGCTCAAAATTTAGTAGAATAACTTATTTGGAATTTACAAGGCTATTTCCAAAACTCGAAGGCTTACAGGTTCAAACCTTTTAATTTTCCGGAAAAAAGAAAAGCTTCTTAAAAAATTTGGAACACGATCCCTCTTTTATTTCTCGATACGGAACTGCAAAATGTCTCCTTCCGGCAAAGCGTAAATCCACTTATTTTTATTCTTCGACTATAACTCCGTCCTAAAAAGCGAGATCAAATGCATAAAACGAAGCCAAAAAATAACGAAGAGAAGAGCAAAATAACAAGAAGCTAAGACGCCGCTTGATTACATTTATCAAGCATAAACCAGCTAAGCGAACACGCAGCCTCCGAAACGAGCCAGTAAATGAACGAACTTAAATTTCCCCAGAATTTAAACCGAATTCCCATAGTTTGAAGGTCCTATCCCTCCGCCCTTAATTCCGTCATTATCAGTGGTAACCATTCGTAAAGTATGTGGTATCTGCAGCCAGTTCACACGCAGTTCCGGAACTGCGTCGCGAGATTACCAGAGCGATATATAGCAAGGCATCACCGTGAAAAGCAAGTTGTGGAACGAGCTTTCACGATTACCACCTGTCCTTTACCGATGACATTAATTAAGTTACGGATTAAGGCTGCTGCAATGTACTCTGTACCCACCACATGACATGTGCATTACTCTACGCCGATTCCTCTTGTGGATTTACCAGCCGCTATGTTTGCTAAGCCCCTCTTCGGCACCCTGAATCTTTGACCTCTCAGCAGTTCCAAGCAACGATCTCCATCAAGATTCTAACGATAACCACCATGACACATTTCTTTCCTGCTCGAGTTTCTCTTTCTACCGAACGCAGCAACACGTTCTTCGTCCCTTGGTTCTCTCGAACCTTAACTTCCGTCAATTTTGGTACAACTCGAGTAACGAGGAGGTGGAAATTTAACCCCGGATTCTCGTCTTCTCGTATATCGACGGATATCGTTCTATGTAATGCATACCAAACCTGTTAGCTTACTTAATTTTCGCTTACACGGATACCTAGACTGAGTGCAGCTGAACGAGTTGTAGTAGAAGTTAAAAGACACCGAAGGTAATGAATAGTTCTTTGTCGACCATTTGAAAGTTTGTGACGCTTGTTCTGGTTCACTTGTAGGGACAGCAGGAACAATAGGAACAGTCATGATGTCATATGATTACTGGGTTTTTTGAGAACGATTGACGAGTTTCAACAAACTTTCCATTTGTGTTTGCAGCTTCACTCTGATCTTTATTGACCGGTAGATTAAAGGAACGGTTTACTTTTATTATGCTACAGCTGCCGGGACGTGACTGTAGATGCAGACTCGTAAGGATTTAGTGGAACACGTGGTGACCTTAACCCTTTCTGGCCCAACTTTGAGGCTCTATGCATTTGAAACAGTATAATCTTGTTTATGTGTAAAAATATACCACGAAATTCTGCTATTAATAAGTTCTACAAGAAATCAGTAATCCTGTAATTTACATATATACCGGACAATCGAAAGGAAGGGAGAGTAAGTAAATCTGTTACATTCCTTTATTGGTGTTTCGACACATATATCTATTCTGTATTGTGAAATTTATCAAAGTTTAATTTACCTTATTCAGGATGTTAAATAAATAAATACAAATGAAGTTTTGAGTAACCAGTAAATAGTAATTGTATGATTAATGTACTTGCAGGAATTGTAGTCTTTATACGAAAAGATGTTACGTTAGCGACCAAGGGATAACGAACAAATTTTGTGGTAGCGTAATGTAACAAGAAAGGAAGAATCTGGTGATGGAACCGCCATTTCAGACACAGGAACACAATAGAATAAATAAAGGGCTGGTGATATGTAGGGACATTCATATGCCCTCTGTTAAGTTGAATAATTGACACCAACATTTAATAAGCCAAGTACAGTAAATGAGAAAGATAATTACTTAAACAACAGATACGTATTGTGGCTGTTATGGAAGTGAAAAGGAAGTGTGAAGGAAAAGGAATGAGGAGGGGTGTTTCGTCCGGGGCCTGTTAGAGGACTTATCACTAAGGCTACCTAGCAGGCCCCTACCTTAGACACAGGGATAGGAAGGGACAGGTCAAAGGCAAATGGTTCTGATCGAAGCGCACAGTATAAAGAGTACGAGTTAACCACTTTTCTGTTTGAACGAGATTTCAATTCACTGCGCCGAGATGCCTGGTGTCAAGTGGCCAGAGAGTCGACTACTTCGACGCTTCCAAGTTTGTGGTAAAGTGCCAGCTAGCAATCGATCGATCCGCTGAGAAAACTCACCGGGTGGACGTTCGTAAATTCAATGGACATCCGCGATTTTCGCTCATGACAATTTCGAACATCTCTGGTCCTCATCCGATTGAGTTAACGTCATTAAACGTAGCACTGAAAAATCGATTTTCGTGACGTGAATACGGAAATAAACTTTTCCAACGAATTTTAAGAAAAACCTATCGTCGAGCGGAATCTACTGCATTATCGAAATAGGATACTATATTAAGAAGGTTTGTTATCGACCTCAACAACAATTCTTAAAAGGTAAAATATGGTATTGTTCCGGCTCGTGTGATGATGCTCCTTCCTTGACTTTCACCACGACTCTGGTTTCCGTGTGATGCGACTTATGAAAATAGTGTACCTCTTCTTTGCTTGCTTCGGTTTGTCTTTTTCTGTCGTCGTGGGCGCAGGTCGATCGCCTTTTAAGGGTTTGGAAAATAGGGAGTCGGAGAAGGAAGTGGACAATTATAAGGTGGAGGGAAAAATTCGCGAAAGGGAAATTACTGGTAGAAGGGGGTGGTCAGCCGGGTGGGTTAGGCTTTGACTCGGGGGATACGTAAAGGTCAGGCCCAGACCCCGTGCTAATAAACCAGAGCTGATTTTTATAATGTAGGCAATAAATATCGATCTCTAACAAAGTTTAGGCTTACAAAATGAAACAAAACTAATTTAATGGACTGGAAAAGTAGAACGATCAATATGTCTTGTTGTAAGTATTTGGAATTAAAAGTCAAACATAAAACAGAGTTCCGGGTGATTAGGCTGCTATTCTCGTAACGTTCTATCAATCGAAACTAAAACGACCATTTGCCCACCAAGTATAGGGTATTCTTTGCAAATAACAACATTTTTCGCTCGAATTACTGTAATTTGCCCTTGTCTAATAATAAAGCCAAAGTCCGTCCTACGATGAAGCCAAACATATTCAAAAATTGTCCTTACCAAGAGCACCTAACAAATGAACGAAGACTATTTCAATTTTATTCTATGTAACACGCAATGCTTAAAACAGCTGCGATGTGTTAACCCTTTTTCGGCCTTGAATTGCTGCCCCTTTCAACGATTTCCATACACAAAGTACCGAAATTAAATAGCAGAGGTAGTAACCAAAGTCGGAGCCCCAATTAGTTTTTCTTGTATTACTTTCTTAATGATAACGTTAAAATTATGTAATAAACGGGAAACAATTCCTTGTTTAGTTATCTAAAAACCAGCCTTTACTGAGATCATACAAAAAATTACAGTGAATAGTATTTTCGAATTTACGAAGGAATGTCAAAGACGATAGTTTAGAAAAAGAGTTCCAAAGTCGAACTCCCTATTTCTCTCTGTTTAAGACTGTTTGGTTTGTTTGAATGTTTTTTTATGGAGAAAATAAAAATAGATCTTGGATGATTTTTTACGACAAATGCTTTTATTAATTTTGTTTACTAAAGTTACAAGCATATTTATCTTTGTCTGCTCCTATACATTCTACATGAGTCCAATTATTGTATTGTAGATAATTAAAAATTATTTTAAATGAATTAATTAAAATATTCGGTGTAAACTATTTTGACTTTGGAATGTATGTGGTTAGATTTAGGAATGCGTAGGGGTTCGATTTAGGGAAAAAGAATTATTTCAAAAACATATTGCTGTTTATAATAAATTTTCAAGAAACAATTAAAAAATCATATAGATTGTTACTTATATTTTATTTGTACAAATAAAAAATTAAAAAAGTAATATTTACTAAACTGAAGGTCAAATTATGTGGAAGAGAAGACAATGAAAGAATTTCATGTAACACAAAAATAGATATCAACGCGTCACTCATCCATACTGAGTAATAAATGAATGCTCGTGATTCCATTGCTTCATAATACTGTTCTAAATTAGCTACGTGTTTCACTGTTAGATTTCAGCACATACTAGAAAAAATGAATGGATGATTTGATTTTAGTGATCTTCCTCTATCAAAATTTATTTATATTAAAATTTATCATAATGCTAAAATTGGTGAATTTTAGAATTTTGAGAAACGAATGCCGTTTAATTATTTATAATCGTTCTTCGAGTATAAATGATTGAGAAAATATCGTCGATTTGAGTAATTAGGACGAGTTATCCCGATATTAACAATTTAATTCATCGATGACCAACGACTAAAAAATAAAACGAGCATCGAACGATCAGGGAAATGTATGGAAACGGCCAAGCAATTTTTTTGGCTTTTTGCTTGAGATACCGCTCCTAGCAATAATTCTTCATTGATCTCTGTATACCTTGTTTAAATTAAACACTTGGCTTTGTGACCCATTAAAAATTTCAATGACCTTTCTTTATTAAGAAAATCACGTATAATTAAAATTTTTTAATTTGTCAAGATACGTATAAGAATAATGCAAATATTACAGTAAACTGAAACATAACTGACTGCTAGAAAACAATAACAATGAAAACTAAAATTCATACATTTAAATCTTAAACAATTATAAAGTTATAATAGTTATAACAATGAATAATGATCAAACAATGGGAAAATAAAATGAAACGAGACATAGTTTTGTAAAAGTATTAACACCAAATATAATATTACATATTAAAACATCCAATACAGAACAAATAAGAATGTTAACACAAATACTCATCAAAACCTCAGCTGATAATAATATCTGTTTATAGTAACGCTATACATGATCTAAATATATACATATTACATAATGTAAAATTAAGCGTTGTGATAATACTGATATTAAACCAAAGTGTAAAGCATATAAAATCATATACAACAGAAAAGTGATAATATCAGGTACTGGTAGTGTAGTAACACCAGTATCAACAAAAATATGTGGTAGAATGGTTATCATAGAGTATTGGATATGAGAAATAATATTTGTGTGTATAATAAACAATGAGCAAACATTAAGGTTCGTGTTGTGGAATGAGTGCAGTGAAGTGTAATTTATGTGAATTTGTATATATAGAGAGAGGCGGGAAGGTTGGGGGAGAAAGAGTCGTAGAAAGAGTTTCAGTGTGATTAATATTTTTATGTTATATTTCAAAGTGTGTATAGTGTTAACAGTTATTATATAAATAAATTGTATTCATTATTCTTACGCATTTACTCACAAAATAAACATCAAAATTGTTAAACCTTACCCAATTTCTCATTAAAATCTACAGCAGGGTTAGCTGGAGGTTAACGAAAGTAGAAGTGGAATCTATCGCGGAATAATTATCTCGGAAACACGCGAACGTGTCGCGATGACGAAGGCAAATTTGTTCGTGCCACTGAAAGGATGCTCAAGAAAGCCTGTCAATTTCGCAGGGCCGTCAGATGGAGCTCGTTTTCCGCGCGATCTCAAACATGTCGATATCGTCTGCGCGCGAAGTGAGATAAAGGAATGGAGATCTGTATTCGGCTTATTGGCAATCGGATAATAGGTCCGATTTAATGTGCTCATCAATTTTTATGAACCTCTCGTCCTGGCTAACTATAGACGAGAAAATAATAAATTCCCATAGACGGATGTCCGTTAATTAACCATGCTAACAATATCCAGTCGATTTCATTGTGCGAGATTTGAGGATCTTCGAAATCAATCGAATCGTTTACATTGCATCCGGCGATAATGAGTTATTAAGAACTGAAGGAATTAATGAAATTACTGCTTTGCTTTATACGTGTTTGATTGTTTGACGAAAATGAAATTAGTAAAGCGCGTTGTCCGGAAAACGAAAACGAATTTAATGATTCAGTGTTTGGGAACAAAGGAACCTCGGATGTCAAAGCCGAAAATTGTGTAAAATATAGCTGAAAACAGGTTTACCTTTATTTAACTTAAGTATACCTTTGAATGAACTTATTATCAATGCAATTAAGAAAAGTAGCTGTTTGAGAAATTCGAAATTACAGAAAATAGTAGATTATACTAAAATATACATAGAAGCCTTCATTTTTAACGAAAAATGTTTTTAAAGGTCAATTTATTTATTTTACCATATATATTCTTATATTATTTAATATATATCATGAGGCATAATAATAATAATGTCCAAATATTCTTCATAACAATTCTAACTATTTCTCAAGGTACAAACTTTCTACTACTAAATTAATAATGCAATCATAATTTGCTTCTAAAGCATCTAAAATCAATTACATGTGCTATCTTATTATGTGCTTAGCCTCAACGCCATGAAAATGAGTAATGATACATACCTAGTCTGGCTCTCTATATTCTAAACCTTGTTTTTTTAAACCTCGTTAACCATGAAGGTTAAGAGTTATTAATTTCTTCATAAAAAGAGAATACATGTGTACTTGGTATGATTCTGAACCGATATTACCTTAGGGGATGGCTTGAAGCCAACAGTACGCAAACAACAGACAACTAAACACTCTGTAAATAGGAAGTTATCTTTGATACTTTCGTGAATCGATATGAAGGGTTAACTTTCCAAGCAAAGACGAACCGTTGATATTGCTGGACATGTCAACATTAGGCTATTACATTTACGATTAAAATTATTTTCCAGCTGCTAAATACCGGAAAATGAAGCTACGGAGAGGATGAATTGTTATTCGAATGTAAACCATTTTGTTGGATAATTAATCCTCCGCAGCGACCGATCCCACCGAACGTTTTGTACGCGCATCGCTGAAACGTTTCCTTGAAATCGCATATTGCGTGGCGAGTTTGTACAAATTGAGAATATAGAGAGCCAGGTAGGAATTTCAATTCAGCAGTATAAAGACAAAATATCGGAATACATGACCTAATGAGATTTCAGTCCATTTATTCGTATACAGGTTTAATCACCCTTTAGTATACATTAATAACAAAGATAGTAGCAATTAATAACGTTAAACGTTAAGAATATAATAAAATACGACGTATCTCCCGCCTAATAGTGTGATATAATCCGAAAAGGTTAAAAAATACATTAAATTCATTTACATTTATAATGACGCGATTAATACAGTTGAAATGGCTATATTGAGTTTGATGACACTTTTGGTAAACTAAGACATTGTATTTAAATGAAATGATACGTTCAAAAGACAAAATGTGTACATATAGCAAGTTCTCCGAAGTTACATGAATTCTGAAGTAAATTATGAAAATACAGAAACTTCAAATAAATATCTGTATGGTACACTATTGGTTTCTTAATGTAATTAATTTCAATAAATCTGACATAATGGAATCGAACGCTGCAGTTTTAGATTAAAAAATTACTTTGGTTCATGGAATATTGTACATATGTAATAACTCTTCCAAGAACAACATTACATATCGATTAAATTTCGCTTTTGAATTAAATTCATAAGTGACTCCATAAGATCGACGCTTTTATGACGTAAAAGATTATAAATATTCAAACTAACTGAATCGATTGAAACTTTAAGCATAACTTAATTCAATTCCCTACCGAATTCAAACTTGACTAGAAAATTATGGATGTTCTCAAATTAAGGTAATCCTAATTTTTGAAGATTTTAACAATTTGTTAGTGATTTTTTAAGCTTACTATCAGTTAACGTTTCATGAGTGCACTTCTAGACAAAGGCATTCACATAAAGATTAGACGGAACCCTGTAGCAGTCAGAATGCTAATTCATTTCTTTGAAACTTTCCTAAGCAGGGTAATTCGACGAACAAAGCTTTATTAAACCCTAAATGAAGTCCTACATGGCGATGCAATCCTGCTGGAAACCAAACAGTGTCAGTCGTACCTCAACTTACACATTTAGACACAGAGGATCTTTTTGCGGGGATACACGAGAAACAAGGAAAACCACACGCACGGTTGTAGCTTTAGAAATAGATGCTTGAAATTAGAGGAGGGTTTCTCGAACTGCGGGAAATTTATTTGCTCATCCTTCAATTATCCGTTTAGTTAGTGTTTCCTGTGGTGTCTAGATTTTTTCATAAGGATATATTTGTCTTTTGCACAGCTGCGACTCTAAAGTTGCAACCCCTATAATGGGGAGGAAGAAGTTGTGCATAATTTTTATACTTAAACTTTAAAATATGATTGCGCTTCTACCACGGAATGAAAATATGAATAAAGCAGCAAAGGAACTAACATCTCTCCCAATAACCGAAGTTAACAAACCCATTCCCTGCCAGAATCTCACCAATGCATTACATATAGTGGAGAAAAAAGATTGGAATAAAACATGGTCCATAACAAGGAAAATAAGAGTACCAGGCGTTATATAAGATTTCTATCAATAAATACCCAGTAATAATATGACGAGGAAACAAAAATTTATCACGACAAGACTAAGATCGATTCACTGTAATATAACTCATTAACACCTATCAAAAAAGACCGAATCACCAATTTGTAATCTTAAAGGACACCTACTTTACAAACCTAAATTCTTAAAGAACTCCACCTTACCCGGAAAAATATAAGCTACTGAAGAAGTCGCTAATGGACCTAACATTCGATGCGACTCTAAGCTCCAAGTAAAAACAAATAACTGAATTCTTCTAAATAAATTGCATTTCAAAATACTATTTTATAAATTTTAATTTTAATGATATGCATACAAAGGGTTTATAAAATAATTGCTGAAACCAAATGTTGCAGTGAAAAAGCAAATTAAAAGTATGGAAGAAAATCTGTTTATGGATTACGTATAATTTATTTTTGTAACATAAAATCTTCCTTTTTGAAGATATACTACATACTATTTTTTAAGCTCACTGTATACATTCAATCTCGTATTTAGAAGAAACAGTTTGAAACTGGATCAAATAGTTAACTTTAAATTTGAAATGAAAATTTACCTTTTGAATTACTTTAGATTACTTTCTGATTGCGTTGAAGTTTTGATGAGTTATTAAAATATCGATATTGTAACAGCGTTTTCTTCTGAGGTTACTATCAATTTCACGAAAGTTTATGTCCATCGTAAAGTTTAAATGAAGTATTAAAAGTATAAACAGCTCGAATTTCATATCAATTTAAAAAACAGAATAATAAAAAACTTAATATCTTAAGTAAGATACTTGTTCGCACAATGTCCAATATGAAAAATATAAATCTGAATATTCATGTTTTACGAAGAATCGAGATTGTTCTTCATACCGTATTTCAGGACTCGAGAGGGTATCTAGAAACCAGAATGCCTAAGAGGAATTCTTCCCTCAAAATTCATTCATCAAAGGAAGAATATCAAAGCAGCGTTTTACGGTAGCTATTGCATAATCTTAGATATTGTGATCAGCTTAAGCAATATCATTTATATGTACTGTGTACATCAACAAATATCAGCCATGTTACAAAATATATGTTTGGATGTGTGTAGTACACGAAATTAATTTTCATAGCAGAATAAACTCAGGTTTTTTTTTATGCATATTAACGTAATATTAATTGCAAATAAATAGTTATTAGTGACGATGATTTGTGATCAATTTCATTATGAAAATGATTTCACGTATTTCGTTATTCCATGTTACAAGTTTATAATAATTCAAAAATAATTTAATAATGTGTTTAATAATATAATTTCTAAGACTATTCCATAAACAATAATTATAGACGATGTATTATAAACGATATACATCCATAGACTGTTTTCTTGGCTTCCCTATTTCTTCCTTTTTAGGAAAACAAATTACTTATTGTACGCGTCATTCAACTATTCTTTTCTATCCGTTGTCTATTCCCAGAGAGCTAAAATAATTAAACTCCCCTGTGCCTGACTAACCTAAGTACATTTTTCTCGAAACTGAATTATATATGTTTATATACTGTTTCGCTGCCTAAACTTTTCTTTTTCGGTCAAAACAATTTCTCTTGTAACCAACACCAGTTGGTGTCATCCGCAAAGTTTAATCAGTATAAATGGGTTACGCACAGAGTATAATAATTAATAGTATAGAATTTCATTTTATTTTAGAGAGATGATAGGGTTCAGATGTAGGTATAACAAAGTAAAGTTCTCAGATACATTTAAAATAGTTTAATACTAATGTATAAACAATTTTTCAACTTCACAATTTCGACGTTCTTGCTTCTTTTACAATCAGCTCTTTTTGCCTTGCGCTGATATTCTTCCCATCGTATATTCTTCCAAACATTCATTTCCTTTCTTTCTAATTGTAAACCTTTCTTACTCGATGCATTCGGTCACATGTACCCAAAATTCCTCAGTTGCAACGTTATCTTGTCATCTTTCGCTCCTCACAAACACTCTAGTACAAATATTCTATGTTTACAAAGCTATCGCTCAACTCAAGCACTCTTCACACTTTCTCAGAATCGTACCCACTCAATCGCATTCCTACAATAGTTAAATTCAAACTTAAATTAAGCAATTTCAATCATAAATAAATAGTTAATCTAATATTGCAATACTTAGGTTAAAAATATATGCAGCTTATATGTATTGAAATGTCTTCATATGAATCCGTAGCAAGTGTGTTTATGATTTAATGTGTTTTCTAGAATGGCGAGCAGTTCTGTTACCCCTGGAAAAAGTTTGTTACCAAATGCATCAATACGAAATTATCTAAGAGTATAATTTTTAAATGTGAAATAGTATGATATAAATATAAAACACTTGGCGAAGCTAATTTGCCCTCAAAGAAATAATAATATTTATTGACTAGATAAAGACAGTAAAGGAATATAGTGTTACTTAGAGAAAAGTGCATACTCGCATACATCAAATTGACTCTCCCTCTCATACACATAAAACCAACACTCACAGAAAGAACTAGAGTTGAATTTAGAGTCACGTTGATGAGTTGTACATGGATAAGAATTAAGAATTAGTGTAAACTGTATACTTTTGCGATTAGTCATGTTTATAATATTAAGTCTTATAATAATTATAAGATTTTTTCCATAGTAGTATGAAAATAAAGCAAACGTATTGAACGGTAAAATTATGCGATTAACCTTTATTTACTTTTTATTTACCCGATTCACGAGAATATTACTCTTGAAGGAAAATTCAAATTTTACGGTAATAAATAGAATTTAATAAAGTTAACAGGAAATAACGAAATAACAAAGATAACAAAAATAATAATAATAAATACAACAAGGAATAATAATAAATATAACGAAAAACAAGAAACAAGAAAGTAACAGTAATGTATAAAATATAACTTGTGCTAATAGCTGATTGCTTTCCGAACTATCTCTCGGGACGTTTCCTCTACGAATGAAGAAATGGGGTGCAAACCCGGGAGACGCGCCAGCGAAAAAGAGGGCGCTTGCAATTCATGTCCGCAAGGGTGCACTTCCGGTTGGTAACGCGAGTCCAAGCGGAAGTGCACTTTTCGGCGGAACGGCTGAACGGAAGCAGAGGTCGCCACAATACGACTGACGATGGCTCCATTTCTCGTTCCTGAAAACAAAAATACACGTCTTCGCTCCTTACGCCGCACTCACATGTGTTACTAGAATACAATATTACGTATCTACATATCAACTCCAAACAACAGGCAATTCAATTTATCAACACTACATGATCCTTCGCTTTCAGAAAGGACGCGAAAACGACGCTGCATCCCTTTTGCTTCGTTCACGTGAATATTATAGAATTGAGCCTCAACGAACTGACGTTATTTTCACGGTTAACTTTTAATTATCACGGTTAACTGAGTCGATTGGAAAATACATCGGAACGTTGGTAGAGATTGGTGTTCTCCGAATAGGAGTTTATTTCTAATGGACGAACTCCTTCCTCATATGCGGTGGAAGTTTTGACTTTTATTCAAACTGCCTTATAGGTATACACACATACTCGAAAGCTGGGGCACCTATTGAATTTTCATTTTGCGATAAATGCTCGTAATAGGTTTGTAGAATATCGGGTCTGTAAAAACAAAGATATTTCTTGACACAATAAGGTATATTTCTGTCGCGTTGCGAACCCTTTTTTATTGAGGTGATGATTGGGAGCCGTTGGTGGGCGAAATTTGCCTGGTAGTTAGGTTCGCAGATATGTAAACAGTTTTGATAATGATGGTTCCTCAGCGCTGGGCTATCACACTTTATTACATACCATGATAATGTATTTTTAAATAACGAGACTTTCAGGTGACCCCCTGGTGTCCAGGATTTTATCAGGTACACTCCGAAACCATCCCTTGTGTGGGCTGTACCTTCCCACTCCAAGGATGACCGACGAATCATCTTGTCCTTGGAGTGGTGCCCGCCCAGCCAAGGGCATGTATTGTATATTAGCGCTTGACAGGCGAAAATGAGAGCCATTACTAGTCTATCATTCAACACAATCGTATCGTTTTACGTTTTGCAATAGCCGCGCTACTAGTCTATCACACATTAAGATCGTTATTAGTATTACAGTAGCCACGATACAACACAACCATTTCATTTTGAAGTTACTTTCAATGTATCAAGAATAAAGATCATCAAGCGTTTCTCTAGTCACTACATCGGCATTGTCATTATACAGTCCATTTACCTATAACTAGTCGCATAAAGTTAATTCGGCGTGCGACGTACGAGTTTAACCACACTATTACTGACTGTGGAAAACGCGTACACGACAATTTCTTCATTTAAATTTCCACATAATAATTTACTGAAAATCCCAACAAATTAGAAATATAAAAAAGTACAATAATGATATACACAATAGTTCATCGTCTGTAATTATAAGAGACAGAATAATTGTGCGATGATTTCTATAATGTTAACTTTGTATTTCTATGGATCTTTATTCTAACTTTGGTTCATAAAGAACTCACATATTAAATGAATACCATTAAACAATAAAATTAAGAATAATACTATTACTTTAAGGTTAAGTAAAAATTAAACTGACATTAATATTAGTAAAGCAATATGAATCATAAGTACTACGTTTAGTAGATAGCATAATTAATCAAACACGATGTAAAGTAGAAAGTTACTTCATAATAAATAAACGCGAAATAATTCTGAAAATTGTTTTCTTCTTCGCATAAAAATAAAACGTTGCATCATTTAAGTAACCACTTTGTGCAACCGTTAAACAAAAAAGAGGGGAAGAACGCTTATGCATATTCGCCCAGGAGTACGTTGAACGCTGCGTTCGGCCGAATATAAAATGAGCGACTGGTTGCGTAAAATGGTTTGATATGTCTGTAGTAATTGAAAGCGGTGGCACGGGGTTTGCCAACGGAATTAAAAGGGATACTAACTGGTCGGTTTATCTACACAGCTAAACATGATGAAGCACAGGTTTTATCAGCTGAAAAAGAAGCGAATACTTGTTTTAAAAGAAAAAGAAAGTTTGGTGTAAGATAAAAGTTGAACATAAAAACGTTTCATTGCTGGAAAGTCAGCTTGTTTAAAAACCGAATGCTACATTAGTTAAAAAGACGATTAAAATTCAAGATTAAAGTTCGTTAAATGGAGACAGTTTTATACTCTGTTAAATCATTTGTGTTATTTCTTAAGATACTTTTGAACGTAAAGGAGTTGCTTAGTCTTTGTTTCGATGTCCAGTGTGTAATCATCTACGCCCAAACGGACAAATTCAATTATCTCGAACATCAAACAACAGACTAGCTCGGACCAACTTCAAAATCTAATTTAGAAAGTGTTCAAGGTCTAGATCAGACGCTGTACAAAGTTTAGACAATACCTCAATCCAATATAAACTGAAAGTAAACCTGGTCAGAGCAATATCTAGCCGAAAGTAAGTTTCTGTAATTTCTAACTAATTTCGCTCAATTTGTCTGAATTTCAAATTCCGCAAATAAGCCTTCATGATTGACTATGATTGAAAATAGGTAAAATTAAATGAAGTATAAGTTTGAATACTGTGTTTGACGAATTAGAGATACTGCAAGCAAAAAGAATGAAATACGATTTAGATTAGATACTTGAATCACAGATTAAACACAGTATCGAATGTTTATTTTCGGTTCGCCGAGGTTTCGCTTTGAAATGAGTCATGGGATCGTGTGCGAGTTTTTGATTCGTGAACGTGTATTTCTGTAACTATTCAGAGATAAGCCGTATTCCGTACGTAGTTACGATTGAGCATCACTGTGCAGCCAGCGACGTTACCTACCGTGCTGCCTCGGTTGCCTGCTCTCAGGCGTAAAAAGTCCCGTTTTTTAAACTATTTATAACTTATAAACAAAGCGTTAAACGCAATACTGTTACTCTTAATTTTCGTCTTAGAATATTGTATGGATTAACTCCTTCAATTTTCTCCCACGCTTCGTCCGAACACCCTATATAGTAGCGTAACAAAGTTTCAGATCGCAGAGCCATTGATGATAATTCAATGAATAGGTATTGCAGACGCTGTGCCGCTACTCATTTTCGCATAACTTACTACGTGGTTACTTCAAATAAACTAATTTCGCTAAGTGCAGTAAAACAATTTAATTACTAGAAATAATATGCTTTTTTTAGAATATTTATCAAACTAAAAGTAATTATATTGAAATAAACTATATAGTACGACTAAGCTGTCTGAGAGCTAAAATCTGAATGTGTGCCCCTTTGTCTTGCGAGGCGACAGAAAATAGAAAACAGAAAACAGCTGAAGAACGCCGCGGTGGAGTTGGCGGCTAATTGTTTCGATGTGTTGTTACATATCGATTCACCAGTTCTGCTTTCAGAAGGAAACCAGAAATTCCATTCTAGACGCATACATTTGTCTATATGATAACAAAAATATTCTATGCTCATTCGGTTATATGTAAATAAATGGGATTAAGCGGTAAAGTAAACAAAGGACCGTTTCAAAAATCTGATCAATGCATGAATATTTATACTGCAAAAGCTGAACATGCAAATGCGGTAGATTCTTTTAATGAAAAATCAGGATTACCCAAACAAAGCGAAAGCGAAATTTTTTCAGCAAAGATTGATGAGTCCTCAAACGAATAAGAATTCGAGAATGAATAACTGATGGTTTTTCTCTCTTTCTTCCAGGAAGAAAAGATTGATAGTCTGTTACGGTATCTGTTTCTCGTCGCTATTGGAAAAAATTATCGTGCAGAAAGAAGAACGAAACGAAGTCCTGAGAAGTTGGATAGCGTCAACACGTCTTCGTATCCACCGTTCGCTCTTTGTTTGTCTACATTTCTGTAACTCTTAACACATCAGCTGCTACGTTAGTCACTAGTAACTGACACTGAACTTCCCGTTTAGGCAGCGTCCGGCATCGGTGACTGACAGTATAAAATGCGATATAAAACTAAAAAATTATATTGTTTTAAGTGTTGAATTAATGCCCATAAGCATTTCGATCCAAACGTAATCTTCTACTACGGTAAGAAACAAGCAAAAGCCTTCCTCATAAATGCGAGTGGCAGCAAACGTGTTAAAAGAACATAGTGGCAATTGAAAACCGGCATAAATGTTTTCTTTTTGTTGTTTTCAGCTCGGGGAATCAACTGTCTGCCTTTTTAATTTTCGAAAAGCGAAGCAAAATGCGAGCCGTAGAAGTTCTGACGTATGAAAAACAATTTGCATCAATACGCAACGGAATTTTACGGTTCTTAACGAATTCGGTGCCTGATTTGGGTACAATTCGCCATGAAATTGAAAAAAAAAAGGGCAGAATAGGAGAGCGATATTAAAGTATTGATAAACTATCGATTGAACTGCGATTAATCCTGAATTATTTTAAGCACAGAAGAGTGTTGTCCTTTCTGAAATTCGAAAAATTTCAAATAACTAATTGCATCATTTCCTAATTCGTTAATGGTACATCTTACTGGGAACTGCTCTTTGATGTTTTCAGTGTCTACGGGCTAATGTATTACACCGGTTTAGAGAACAATTTAACAAAATTTGATAAATTGATATTACACAGATAAAATGCATTGTTATAATGTTGAAGCCCTAAGACTCTCACCAATCACTATAAACCAAGCATTGCAAAAGCGTGGCGGTGATGTGTAGACGAGCAGTTGCAGACGTTTGATCGGCAGATTGCGAGGTAATCCGCGAGTTATGACTACTGTGATCAAAGAGAAAGATTTACAAATTTAGGAAGTTCTATATCGTTCACCCCTATAGTCCCACCTACATGAGTTTCTTCCTCCAACGCTCCTTTCCTTTCCTTGCTACCCCTTCACCGATGACGTCGGTTCAAGACTTCTCGTAACAAAACATAAGAAACGTCAACATCGCTCATTAAACATGCATTGAAACTGCGTTAATGCGACAACACACGCATCAAGCTTTTAACATAATCTGGCAGACGTCACGCAAGCACATCATTTCATCATCAATACGTTTCACCGACAGTAAAAGGTTGAACATGCGAACGGCGTCATACGACACGATTCGTAACATTCATTCAATAAAAATTTTCGAAGACGAGGCCGTGCCTTAAAAAAAAATAAATGTATTCAGCGCTTAACAAACATTAATTCATGTATTTGTTAAAATCAGAAAAAATTTGAAAAAAAACAATTGTGTTTATAAATGCACCAAGCACTTTCTGTTTTAAAAACATGTAAACTTTAGTAGATGTAGGTATAACCAATGCTGCAGTTAGATATATTTGTATTCAAGAAGGAAGAATTAAAGTAACATGTAAGATCAAAAACCAATTCCAGCGATCCTGAAAAATAAAACCATAAAAACAGAAAAGGCTCACTTCAATGTTTCAACCTATTTAACACATTGCATATGGACCACTTTCTTACACGCGCATATCCACAACACGAAATAATTTGATGTGTTTGTTATATTCGTTACATTTACCACGTTTATTGTTACACAATAAACCGATACATAAAAAATATACTAAGATTTAAGAATTTATAAATGTAAATTGAAAAAGGTGCTTGTGGGTACT
This sequence comes from Tetrapedia diversipes, assembly GCA_033822845.1. NCBI lineage: Eukaryota > Metazoa > Arthropoda > Insecta > Hymenoptera > Apidae > Tetrapedia > Tetrapedia diversipes. Next base: position 194,364 of record JAOPTO010002172.1, read on the forward strand.
GCATTCAGTTTTTGGCGAGTTGAGCGCCATACGCGTTATAATGTGTTAACATAAAAGAAAAATCCTTTCTCGTCGTTCCACAGCTCTATCTGCGCTCTCTGTGCAAGAATCGATAAATTGAGAAGACCGATACGAATCCGAAATCGGTTTCTATGTGGGTTCAAGTCCAAAGGACGTTGAAACTGTTTTCCTATTCAACAGCGTTCTGATACATGCCTCCTGTTCCCTGAGGAAAAGTAGGATTGACACGGAATCCTTTTAAACTCGACAGAGAAAACTAATCGTAGAAAAGAGAAAAGCATGTCCGATCGAAGATTCAGTGAATTAAACGAAATGAAAAATTTTCGGATTTATTTCAACGAGGTTAACTGTTTCCGCTCTACGCAAATTTATTCTCCCAATTCAGAACGTACACTTTAGAAAGCTCTACAAAAGTAAAATTTCATAATATTGTTGCATGCGAGTATATCCAAACTGAGATCGTAGCTTTTATTATTTGATAACAGTGAGGGGAAGGTAATTAATTAGTTGAATATCTTATTTGTTAGTTAATAAATCTATAGGTCCGAGACGAGCTCCGTACGAGTCTCTAGAATTGTCGTCGTGTCGGTTTCAAACGGGAAACAAATCAATTATTGGAATCTAGGAAAGTAATGAAATTAGAAGGACAGATATATATTTAATTTCAATGCTTAATATATATTTAATCGGAATAAAGATTTTACAGTCAATCGAATTGTTATAGAATACCAAATTACAGTACAAAAGTAAACAACATGAATTCCAGTTTTGCTTACTATTCATTACACCTTTATGAATTATAAATTTTTACGGAACTACGGATTCTATCGCAACGGTAATCTAGGGAAATTTCACATGATGACACACTGAATTACCATTATAACGAGAACATAATAGTGTATAAAGGAAACTCATCAAAGTTAGGCTGACAAACGCCTTAATGGATTCGCCGGTATAAATACTTATCCTAAGAATTGTCTGGAGTAGGTAACACTATCCTTTTGAAAAAATCGAAGTAATCCTTTTTAGAACAAAACTTCAACTTTTTACGTTAATTTTGAATAATACGCTACTGTCAATAAAACTAAAACAAAACTTATTAACTTAAAAAAAGAGTAAAAGCTATTATACAATTTTAAAACGAATTCAAAATTTAGAATGAATACACAATACTTTAAAACGATTATGGGTAATTTAAAAAGAATACGTAACTTAAAACAAATATGGGTACCGAGTTCTTCTTAACTTCCCTTTTACTCGAGGATTGTAACGAACTCTTGCTCAGAAATGTACAGCAGATTACCGGATCATACACCTCACGACTGTACGATCAGAGTCAAATCGGTAATAATGAATATGAGCTCTGCACGGATTTTTATAATCTTCTACTCCATCTACATTACCATGGAATAGATAGTTTACGAATTCGTTTGTGCGATAGAACAGCCAAGAAGTAGCGTAACAGTCAGTGACTTGTCCCTCAATCTCTTATCTCAGTGGAAGAGGACATTCGCAAGGTTTCTTCGTGAAAGATCTCTCAGAAAAATAATGTGTTATTGTAATCCAGAATTAGTCCTCTGCGTAGTATCAAATAATCAAGTCGATTGATACAGTAATAGGATAATTTGCGAATAAAATATTTCGAGTCTATTAATTATGCGTCACGATGGAAATTTCGAGTACGGCTAAGGTGCAAAAGCGGCTTGTTTATGCGATTGAATTCCAAGGAGCGATGTAATTATCTAGATAGTAGACCACGCTGATTTCAAGGAAGGAATGCGTTATATCAACAATTTGTTTTCGAAACTTAAATTAATACATTCCCTGCTAGATATTTTTTTAAAGATTTTCCGTTTAGGCCAGCGTGGAGCGTATGCGCTCCACATTTTTTCTATGGTTAACACAAATATGTTTTTTGTGGTATAATATACAATATTGCAGTAATTTAAAACTATAAATTTAAAAGAAATGCATATCTCTTTATAAATTTAAACCAGAAAAACGATCATTTTTATTCTATTTGACAAAATGTTGATAAAAATATGCTTTTTTTTAAAGGCTTTTTTCCGGCGTGGGAGAAAATTTTTGCGTGGGGTGTATGCGCCCCACGCGGCAGGGAACGTGTTAATAGAATTGATGTTCTTAAATATCACAGGCTAGGTTCAAAAATTTCAACAAAAATATTGGTTTGATTAAAAACGAACACGGCATACAGAAACCAAACACAAAACACTTAAGAATCTAGTAGACGATAAAGAAGCAAAGCATAAGCAACAAGCAAACGGGAAACCCTTTTAGACTCGTCGGTATCGGAAATATTACAGGTAATTTTTAACTCTATATACCTCAAATTTTTTTACAACTGAACATGTTTTTAATCAAACCAATATTTTTATTGAAATTTTTGTTAACCGAAATTAAATTAAAACATATTCTCATAATTTGGTAATTATTATTAAGACGGTATTAATGTTTATTAGAATTTATTAGAATGTTAGAACAAATTTAACATTACGCACAGAAAGTTATTGAACTAGTGTACTATGTGATCGGTGTGATGACTGCTCACGCGTAGCTACGGCGCTGCTGCAGCAGCGGTTCGGGAGACAAGCGAGCGATGGGCCGCATGGCGGCAAAATATCGTGTCTGCGTTGCCGACGAATCTTTCCTCGAATTATTCAACTTCGAAGTCGCTTTACCATTTCTGTTGAATGGTTTCTACTTCAGAAAAGTCTACAGAATCCAATGCTGTGTAGTATTTTTATGCTAGACATCGAACTATTCGTAAATATGTAAAAATATCGGGGAAAATATCAGAAAAATACGAATTTCGGCGCTTTTTTAAACTTTGGCATATTCAGCAATCCCTCCTCTATCTTTTGAGCCGAGTTAGACCTGTCTAACATTTTTAGTTTCGACGCAATACCTCATTTTTGCTCAAGATCTACTTCTTTTTACAAAAATTCGTGTTTTTTGAAAACTGAGGGTGATAGAGCAATTCTACTTCCGGATTCTTATTTGGGTAGTTTAGCTCTACAACTATCACCCAAAACAGAAAAAATATTTAAATTTGTTCTACAGTGTAATCAACCACGTACGTCCGCAGTAAATCCGCGCGATTAAATGCGGAGGCATTCCATTGGTCCCTCTCAGGGGACATCTCAGTTCTAGCATATCACTCGGATATCTCCTTTGAGGGAACATTAAAATTTATTAGCGATTCCTGGAAATCAACTTATCCCAGCACAACTTTTTGAGAAATACATGCTTCTGTGAAGTTATCTGTTCAGAATATGTCCATTCATATCTTCAGCGAACAATAAACTACATATTCCCGACATAAGAGAAAGAAAACGGAACTGTATTGTTTGTTCTAATAGAAAAATGTGAAATATGCCAAAATACCTATTATTGTGAAACGTACATAAATCAGCCTGCAATGCATATTAGTGAATGTTTCAAAATATATCATACTCTACAAAATTATAAGTAGTATAGTGCTGATTTTATTGCATCTATATGTTTTTCGATATGTCTACAAATTCCTATAAATAAAACATCATTATAATACTTTACTTGGTTCCAAAGCTATACTACTGTTATGCAGGAGAAAAGATTAGAAACACCTAAACACTCCCTTGGAACTTTACTGAGGTTTTTTATTATTAGATCGAAATTACTGACAAGGTAACTCCTAGATATCAATTATTGAATTGAGGCTCGGAGTTTTTGATGGATCCCCTATATCCTTTGATGACAAAAAAGTCTGATGGGGACTCACATGGGAAAAGTCACGTAGGCCGGGCCAAGGACTGCTTTGAACGTCTTACGTTATATTGTTCTATGACTCGTCTGTATCGGCAGACGATGATCAATTTAAAAAGCGTAATCATGGCATAACACAATATTACATGGTATAACATAATATCAGGGTTCATAAGTACACGTCTTTACAGCAAAGTAGTGCCGAGTAGCTAGTAGCTAACGCCTGAGATGGCGCGGAGTGCTAAGGGTTAAACGACATCAGAGGCAAACAATAGCACGTGTGTTGGCCGTTAATTAAAGAATATTATAAGCGCAACTACTATGTCGCGTTAATATTTTCACGATTATAGGCGAGTCTTGAAGGAAAGCTCTAAAGAAACTTCGGTTTAAAAATAGCGAAAATGAAGTGGGACAGAAAGAAATGAGAGGGAAGTAAAGACGGATGCTCCGTTTCCAGCGATTGCAATCATGCACAATGCGCCGCTGACGCAGAACACTCCGACCGAGGATATTCAGCATTCAAAAGGTTAAATGAAATATCGGTGATCACTTTTAATCCCAATTAAGTCCTAAATACATTAAATTAACTTAATGAGTTATTAATATTAATGAGAAATTAACTTAGTGCTAAATACAGCTATCCTGAAATTATCTTATGTACATTCATGAACAACATTCGGTACAAGAAAAGAAACTCCGAAGGATCCTGTTGAATGAAACGCTCTATATCTCCATTGGAGACAGCAGTTTCTAGTACCGGAAACTAAGAAGCGAAGAATGGAGTTTCTGTTAGGTTTCGAAGGACGCGAAGCTTGCATTAATGCAGTTTTTCTTTTTTAAACTGGCCAGAAAAAATCAATTTTTTTAAATGAAAAAAACAATTTAAAACGCTGTCTTGGCAAGAAAATTAAAAAAATACAAAAATAATCAAAATTTTTATTGTATTGTAAATTTTATCGTCGCTCAAATTATCTCGAGTGTGCACAGTTTGGCTAGTTTAGCGCGCTCGAGTTAACTCGAGCGTGCACGTTAAGGGGTTAATGGCTGAATGCATCTGCTTCGTTGCTTTATGATGGTCGCTACGAAACGAAGCTTCCTTACGTGCTGTAATGGCTCGCAACACCGACGGGAAATTAGTTGTGACGCCATATTGCTGATCATGGCGCGAGATTCCGACAGATTTCCAAGAGAATTCGCGATCAAAGAACTTCGGTAACGTGAAAGAACGATTTCAGCGTTAATCCAAGCTTCTAGACGCATTCTCTATTCTTAATCTAAGGAACGTGTTTTCAATCAAGAATATAATGAATGGTGATGTATTTATATGCAAAGCTAGAGTGGCGCAAAGAATTCATCAAATGGTTAAATTACATTTACTCTGTGAAATCTAATTCTAAACTAATTGCTCGGTTATTCTTTCAGTATACATATATTATTTTGCGTGTTTTATTCAGTAATGAAATTAGCAACTATGCTTCAATGAAATAAAAAGAACATAATGAAAGGAAATTTTGATGAACCGTTCTGCATTATCGTATTGGAACAGTTACTAATATTTCAAAAAATGTAATAATTAATCTGAATTATCCAACCCTCGCCAATTTTATAATATTGCACTAAGCCTTATATGATTACTGTATCTCTTTTGTTTAACTTCTTAAGTGGCTATGACGGATATATTTGTCATCAACATATGCATTATAAAATGCCTATGACAAATGTATTCGCATAAAGTTAAATAGTTTATAACACCATGTCTAATTCGAATATATTCACTTGAGTATAATATACGGGTAGAGATGTTATTATTTGCTTTCCACTTATTGTTCGATGCGGGTAAAAAACCAGCTGCTCAGGTATGTATTTTGCTGGACGAAATAAGCCAGTTTAGAGGTTAATTGCAGTAAAAATAGATCTATCGCCTTAAGTTGGTTTTGACACTCTTCTTCATTTACTCTTTTCGAACACTGCGGAAATTAACACCTGATTACACTTAAGTAACCAGGAAGAAATTAGAAACGTCGAAGGTAAATACGACCGTAAAATGACGACGATTTTTATTCGATACAGAGAGAGCGACCATGCAGAAAATAGGATTCCTATTATTAGCGAGAACATGCTTCCATTTAAAAGGAAAACGCGAACTATTAGCTGGCAATCGCGACAAAAAGAAAAACAAAGAAGGGGATTAAAGTTCCACGGAATATTCGCTTAAATTATAATTCAGAGGTCTTCTGCTATTTCAATATTCTGTGCAATAACGTATTCCGTTTGAACGAAATTAATTTTGCGTCTAATTTCTTGAAAGACCTGCATTGAAACGGTTACATAATATTTTCCAAAACGGAAACGATTTCTTTAGAATAAATAAATATCAGTGAATTATTTTCGCTACCACGCTCAAGCAATTGTACTGGCAATAATCATATTTTACCTGAGATGTGTTAGATCTTAATAAAAGTGTAATTGAAAAACTTCTGTGCACAAGAACATTTACATAGCCACGAATCATTGGTTTCAAAAGTAGGCTCAGTACTTCAGTAATTTTAGAACAGCTGTTGAACGTTGTGAATCTAAATTAATTGTTATACGCAGTAGGCTAACTTACACGATTGTTGGTTGACTGCTTTATTACACCTACCAATTATATCATTTTATCGTATAAATTCGTATCATTTATCAAAATTTAATATTTTCTATTGCTTTATTACAAATATTTTGAGAGATGTCGATTAATTTTCGGATTCATTTCTTCCATCAGTTATCAATCCTGCTAGCCATCCGTAAAATCCTCTACAAATTCTGTTAAAGTCTTTTTAAACGTCCTTCCAATAGAATTCAACAACATGTACTAACAAAAAAAATTTCAGTCCAAAGCATTAGTTAGACCAAGTGTGAATAGCAAAACATATAAACTCTGAATTTCGTTGCAAACAATTAATAAGATGCATCCCCATTAACAATAATCGTACTTTAATGCATAGAAAATATTTACGAACAACAAACCTATATTTTACACACAGATACAATTTTCAAATATTCTCTTTAACTCATCCATTTCTATTGATAGAATTAGTGGATATTATTATTATAATATTGTATAGGACTAACTTGAATAAGAATCGAGGCTTGTAACAGCCTTGAACGGAACGTTTTCCACGATCATTATTACTGCTATTATTCATAATGCCGTCTTTTTAATTAAATTAATGCCTCTGTCGAATTATACGGGCCCATGTGGCCAATGTACCTGGAACGTTTAGGAAACACCCAGGGATGGCCAAGTGTCTTGGGGAAGGTTAGGGCTGCGCCTCGTGCCGAGTCCCCCTTGTTGTATGAGTATTAAATAGGCAACAATAAAGAAAAGAGCAGTCTCGAGAGCGATTCCAATGGCTACGGCTGCTCTAACCCGAAAGGCGCAGCACCAGAGTTTTATTCCCGAGCCCATCCCTTCTATCTTTAACAGCCTCTTTTTCCTTCCCGCAACCAGCAACTAACAAGGGAACCTCCATAACGCTAGCCCGCGATTTCAGGAACTGACGCTGTTTGATGTAGCCACTGAAAAACGATAAATGCCGCCATTTTCCTTCACCGTGCTATTTTCCTTTTATATTGCCCCCTTTCTTGCCCGTCTTTCTTCCTCTTTTTCTTTCCTTAGATCGTTAGTGCGTAAGGAGCGTATACAGTTATCGAAAAAAATATTCATACACCGCAATACGTTCGGTTTAAACGCTAATAACTTTGATTGTAGAGAAGACTAGTTAGCTATGAAAGGCACATCAGCAATTAGGAAACTCACTCAGCTTTCAGATAATATAAATTTTATTATGACCTAAATAACAATACAACAGAGAAATCTCAAAAGCCGGATGAAGTACGGAAATCGACGAGAAAAAGGTATTCATACAGTTACCATCTATTAGCAAAATACACCAAAAAAACCAAAATGTTGAGGGAATTCCCGCTTTCTTTTGTTTCTGTTTCTTTTGTTTTATAACATTTCGTTAATTCTTAAGGTACTTTGTTGAACAATCTCAATTCTTATCATAATGAGTATTAAAAGTAAAGAAAGTACAGTAGAGGAGAGGAAAATTGTAAATGAATTATGGAAAACTGGGAAATCACTTTGTGAGATTGGTGAAATAGTAAAAAGAAGTCATGCCAGTGTTCAATATATAATTAATAAGCATACAAGTACAGGATTGCGGTTTATGAATGCTTTTTTCGGTAACTGTATGTTGCAGCATTTTTGCTATTTTAAAACCCAGAACTGAGTTAGGATGTCGCAATTGTTACGCTTTACACGTTTGAAAGTGCACGCGCAGTAGACTTCCGTATAATATTCCAAAGATATTGAAACTAATTTCAAACGTTTTAAAAATGAAATCTGCTCCAGTTGAGCATAAACATGCGTTTTTCATCGTCACCGACTTCTATTTTATGATTGTTTTGCTTTTTGACGAGATCATATAAAATAAAAATTGATATGACAATAACTACTTTAAATTATTCGCGTCATGCCAGAGAAATTCTCATACTGCGTGACTTCATATAACGAGAATTCATACAACTCGTAACGTGTTAACCGTGTTATACGGGAGTCTACTAAATACGTAATGACATAATCTATCTTCAGCGATGGAATGTTATGTTCAGGATTAGTAGGACAGGTCAAGCAAATGCTAGGGGATAAACCGATTGGCCCCTTGAAAAGCGTCTGATAGGTCCGCTGGGAGAGTCCCACGCTCTCCTTATCACAGCAGATCTGTCAGGGGAAGTAGCTGCTCCGGGTGAGGGCCTGGAGCGGCCTTGCACTGCTTCCTCCATTTGCAGCAAACGTCGTATTGTGGCAATAAGGCGTCACTTAGCTTACATAGGTTAGACTAAGATAGTAATAAGTAATATAACTAGACTAAGTTTCTTTGTAAATAAAGATACCCCCCCTAGAATAAGTTGCGGAGGGATGCGTCGCTCCTATTAGACAGGGTCTCCATGGAGACACATCGCGGTGGAGGTACTGTTCTACTAGACGTGTAGGACGTGTTCTACTAGAGTTCCCGGTGCCTCCCGACATGCGACAGGTGGCCACCGTGGAGGGTTTAGTGGGTACAAATCCCACATAACCTGCCTTCCACCCTCAGGGAGGCTGGGTATCTTTTTGAAGATTCCCTCCACATAAAAAAAAAGGGGATAAACCGATAAACTTCCTGTACTTCTAAAAACTAACCTGATTTCTGAAACAAAATCAATTCGAAAAGAAGAAATTTGAATTTTGCGAGTTTTTTAAAGCAGGCGTTGAAGTGCTAACAGTCGGATATATTTATAGCATATAGAAGTTGAAAGCATATAGATATAGAAGTTGAAAGCAACGTTTATTATTAAGAAAGAAGAGAGTAACGTTTACCATAAAAATCTAAAATAGTAGCATGATGAAAAAGTAGTACCTACTACTGTTGGTACAGCGAAGCTTAAATAAGAATAGTTAAAAATTTGATGGTACATACGCAGTCATAGTGTACATTTAAAGTAGTATTTCATATTTTTAATTTTCTGCCTCTTCTGCATCATATCTGTACATCCAAAACTCGTACCATACCTGAAATAAAGAGAATACATAATAAGTTAGTAATTTTCCATTCTTAAGCAAGCTGTTGCTTTATTTATGATAATGCAGTAAAGAAAGAGATGTCTCTCAATACTTCCAAATGTTATCGAACTGCAATTTTAAATAAATTAGTTAAATTATTTTACTTCTGAAACTTTATTGTAAGATATATTATTTATGTAGAGGTGCCAAATGCGTAAGTAAGAGAATGGATGGGATGTGTACGATTGTGTAAGTATGTGTATATAGTGTTTATCATTTGTTCTTTCTCGATTAGCCTTCTCGAATGTTCGATAGCAGTTAATCCTAATGTGTAGTGCAAATGTGCATAAAGGGCCTTCTCGAATGTTCGATGCTGGTAAACTTCACCAGTTATCCTAACGCGTATAAAAAAAAAGCGCCGGCCCACCGAGGACGATTTACGATTAACGATTTTATGATTTAACATTGGATGATTCGATGATTTTATGATTTTGCAATTGACGTGTCTTTGAGTCTTTGATTAAAATAAAGATTCTTTTACATTATAAGCACTAAAACGTACATGTACAACTTGTATCATTCATGGATCATTAAATATGCGATAACCACCTATATGTATGCAATAAATTTAAATTTATTCCAAATGAAATGTTTGCTCAGTGCTACGTTTACAAGTGTCTTTTGGATCTTCTTAATTCATTTACTGTTAATAGTTGAACTTAATTTCTCGTTTCATTAAAGAAGCTTTTATCATAAGTATTAATTACTAAATATTAATTACTAGTTATCGGAATATTCTGAAAATGATATCACTTTCTCCGGTTCATATTGAACTGCGAAATTAATATCGTACAGTTAAATTGTATCCAGCTAATTTGATTAATTCCTTAATTATTAGATAATAAATATTGATATCAATTTAATTTAACATTACGTAATTACACAATATTTATAATTGGTAACTATGTAAGGACGAGTGACATTTATTAGTTGGTATCACCCCGTGGTAATACAGTTTCCATAATTTAATTATAATTTTCCTCTTCTGTACTGTATTTCTTTACTTTTAGTACTCATTATGATAAAAATTGAGATTGTTCAACAAAGCAGCTTAAAAATTAACGACATGTTATTTAAAACAAAAACAAAAACAGAAACAAAAGAAAGCTGGAATTCCCCCAACATTTTGGTTTTTATTGATATATTTTGCCAATAGATGGTACTGTATGAATACATTTTTCTCGTCGATTTCCTTATTTCATCTGGCTTTTGAGATTTCTCTGTTATAATTTTATTTAGGTCATAATAAAATTTATATTATCTGAAAGCTGAGTGAATTTCCTAATTGCTGATGTGCCTTTCATAGCTAACTAGTCTTCTACAATCAAAGTTATTAGCGTTTAAACTGAACGTATTGCGGTGTATGAATACTTTTTTCGGTAACTGTATGTAACGCGTAACACACAAGTGATCAGTAGCAAGCGAGCTCCCATGCGAATCTGTACAACCATAGCAAATAAGCAATTTATACATTATATAGTCAAATATATTATTTTAGTTAGTTTAAATGAGTGCATTTATTCCAACAATTATACGGATGTGTATAGGAGATAGTAATAATAATAATTTCAGTACGTATTAATATATATATAAAGAATATTTCATTACATGTAATACGATACATTCCGATTTATTCCAAAGAATTTCAACCCTTTAAGTATTGTTTCTTTCTTTTTTTAAAGCTTTTACATAGAATTTCATGTAGTACTGTTGTCACCTATACACTGCATACGTTTCGAACATATATTTATATTTTTGTTCCGTAACGTAAATACCTCCGCGGGGATGGTCTCTTATACTGCGCGACACAAATGACTTTATTCATTTTCGGTCGAACTTAATGACTTTATCACATCAATACCGTTCACCATTGTTTTATCTTTTACTCGTACTATAAATCAATCCAGAATTTCCAACGCGTACATTCGGTTAGTTTTTAGAACCGCTTATACCAATATTCAACTCAAACGTTTTACACATTTCATACAATTCAGCAATACTCGTTGACCCGAAGACAAGTCCTTATAAGCGTTGTCCTTTGCTCAGCACTAAAATCAATAGGCGTCCTCAGGTTTATCGCTTATAATATAATTTGAAGACAGTCGAGAATAGCCATCGGCCAGTAGATGTTTACCTACCCAAAATTAGGCCCAACGAATTGCGTAAATCCATATTCAAACATTTTGAAAATGATATCCGCTCACTTGTGCGTTTCACACCTCACCGAATTTCCGTCTCGGGGGTGAGTTGAAACCAGAGTGGTACGAGAAAAAGGCATTCATATCCTAACCATCGTATGGTCAGCATTCTATCATAGTTCACTTGAGTCTATCGCATCCGCCTTCGTATCTGCAGTAATCCGGAATTATTGCTATCGTTTACTATATTACATTTGTCTAAATACTACAACCTACTATCTCTACTAGATAGATAGATAGATAGATAACTTTATTGTTTTCCCAATGGGATTACAAGAGAGTTCCGTTCCTTTACATCCTCCTTATTTTCTCACCTTGCTTATTCCTTATATAAAAATTTAATTAACAAAAATAAAGTACAGCTAAATCAAAATTAACAATAAGTATAAAAAAACAAAATTCCTGAATAATAATAACCTTACATACTATTATATTTATGTACACTATTTACACGTTAATACAATAACATCTCCTCCCTCCCGTTCCTCCTCTTTGGTTCTCTTTGGTTTTCTTCTCTGACTTCAGCCCTATTTTCCCCTTTATCCACCTCACTCTTCCCTTCCTCTTCTTCTTTCGAGCTCCTCCAACCATGCCTCTCCCTCCCCCTCCTCTCCTAAGATTCTCCTTACATTGGCCTCCCCTTCCTATTCCTCCTCCATGCATTTTGTCTTATCCACTTGTATTCCCTTGGCAGTTTATTTCTAACTCCTGTCCATCCTTTTTCATCAATCCACGTCTCCATCAGTATCATCATATTCCACTCCTTCAATTCCTCCAGAATTCCTGATCTTTATTGCCTAGTCCCTCCACGTTCCAGAATGCTACCTTCCCACCTCCTCCCCTCACCATTCCTCCTTCTTGCCCTCCTTATTTCGCTATTTACCTGCTGCATCCTGCCTTTCATTCTCTTCGCTTCTCCTGTTCCCGATCTTTAGCTTCTCCTCTTCCTCGTCCCATACCCACCATATTCCGTTCCTTTAAACTTTCCTGTATCCCACCCGCACTACTTCTCCCTCTCTTCTTTTCTCCTCCGCCGCTCTTCTCAGCTTGTACTGCATTCTTCTCTGTTTCTCCGTCCAGTCATCCTGCAACCTCACCTCTTCCCCCCTTAGCTTATACCTATTTCCCATTATTCTTTTCTTTTGCTCCAAATTTCTCGCTCTGCAGATAATAATATCCTTTCTTCCCCCAGCCCTCTTACCTCTTCTACCTTTTCCTCTTCCCCCACTTTCTCCAGCACTCTATTCACTACCCTTTCTGCATCCTCCACTAAGTTCCCTTTCCCTCTCACTATGATGTTCAACCTTCTAGCTTCTCTTTCCTTTTCCTCCAGCTGCCTCTCCATTTTTTTCATCCTCATCTCCCACCTCTCCTCTCCTCCCGAGCCCTTCCCTTCCTGTGTCCTACTCTTTTCTCTCCTATTCATCTCTAATTTTCCCTCCAACTCACCTATTCTCCTCCTATCTTCCCCTCTCTCTCTTCCCTTATTTCTGCTTCCAGCCTCTTCAACTCTCTTCTTGTTTCCTCTCCCTCCTTATCCCTTTTCTCTATCTCCTCCTCAAGCCTTCTTCTCATCTCTTTCATTTCCTTCATTAACTCATCGTTTTGCTTCCGCATTTCCTCCAGCGGCCTACTCGCCAGACTTTCCATATTCCACACCTCTCTTCCCTCCCCCTTTTCTTCTGCAACTTTGCACCTTCCCATACCTTCCCGGCTTCCTACCTCTGTCCTCTTTCCTTCCTTCCCCTCTTTCATCTTGCACCATTCTTCCAGGCTTTCATCCTTACTATCTCTTGTTCTGTTTCCCACCTTCTCCACTGCCTTTCCTCCTTCTTTACCCTTTCCCCCTGCTTTCTCTTCTCCCCTGGTCATCCTCTTCATGACTGCCTCTCCTTGACTTTTTTAAAAACTGCCGCTCTCCCCAACCTCCTTCCACTTCCACCAGGCGTCGCTGTCCTCGAGCCGACGACTCCCGCCGATCCTCCACCCAACTGCACTTTTTTCGCCCTAACCTCACTTCCTTATCTTTCGATCAAGTCGCCTTCCTTTGCCCTTGCACCGTCTCCTTCCCTTGCTTTACTATCAATCCCCTTCTGCACTATCCACTCTTCTCTCCCAACCACCTCACCACCTTTCCTTCTCTTCCTATCTCTCTCTAATCCAAAACTCACTTTTCCTCCACTCGCCCACGTGTTACTCCCACCAAACCGGAAACGGAACCCCCCCTACTATCTCTACTAATTAACACGTGTAGAGGTGTACGTTATCGCGAATTCAGAAAATATCGAGTCGGAGATTTACAACCTTCGACGACTCTGAGGTATCGGTCGTTCGCGAATCGTATAAAAATTTGGATTCAAGTTATATTTGAATTCACGTTGCGCACAGTGCAGCAACTAAGCTTCAATTAAAATCTATTTACAATTACTTTTGTGAGTGTTGATTTTATGTGTATGAGAGGGAAAGTAAATTTAATGTATGGGAGTCCCTTGTCTAGTGTGTCATTAGATAGTTTATGGTGTATATGTTCTAAAGTGTATCGTATCTAATATGTAACGTAAGTTGTGTAAATAAGGAGTGCCCGGAGTTGAAATGAATCAGTTGACATGAGAGAATCAAAAGAGCCAGTTGAAAACAGCATATTAGAGAGAGAGAGAGAGAGAGAGAAGATATAGAATAAGAGAAAAGAGTAAATAAGATAAGAGCAAAAGACAGTAAGAGAAACTGATTGTAAAAATCGAATATATCTTCAAATTAAATATATATTGCTCTGTGTTAAGCTGCAAAAGTGACAAGAAATGTTATTCATACCATTCTACCTATACTTTTCTACTTAAAAAGAAAGTTCAATAAGGAACATTCCTTAGATATTAATTAATTAAGCAAACAGTTGCTCGATTTGATGGTTTCTATAGAAAATGGGGTTTTATATTGCTTAAATAAAATATGCTCTTTTTCGAAATATTATAATACTTTATTATATAGCACGAGGAACCTTGCAAGCTTTGTCATGAGACTAGCAAACCGCAGTGGTCGAAATTCCTATAAACCCGTACGGGTCCTTGAGCCCCTTCGTTCTGTTTCTTGACATTTTCGAACTTTCTAAGATGACAGATGTAGCTTGGGTTCTTAGAAGAAACCCTTGAAAAAGTACGTTAAGAAGCTGGTATATGGTTAATTTTTGCTTCGTAGTATTTCTGTATTCAATTTCTAACAGTTTCAAATTGAATTATCACAATTGATTCTATTGTTGCATTTGACAGGTATAAATTCTGCAACAGTATTGCATTTGGTGACAATAATACCAAAATTAATTCTGCAGTGAATTTGAAATATCAACGTTTATTATGAGGACAGATTGGTAATCCTAGATTATTAATCCATGATTAGTTGGTCCCGAATAACTTCTCGATAGTTCTAAAATTAGTTTCGTCTTGTTCCAAAGCACAATATTTGTGTTTAATCAATTACTTATGTTTCTGACCCCAATTACTTATTAAACTGACATATTAACATATTGATGTAAAATAGTATTAAATTTAACTTAAATTTAATTAAGCAAACAAAACTAAAAATATAAGATAGAAATGATCACTTCCAATAACTTCATAAATTTACGTAGCGCAAACAATAACTTTTTCAATAACTAATCCTTCATTTTTTAAACCGTTCTAAAAATACTACGAATTGCTAAGAAATTCGTGAGAGCCAATCTAAAAGTTCCACTGAAACCATTCCGTACACTTCCATGAATTAAAAGGTTTAAGATACTCCTGGATGCCAAGTTTTAATATTCAAAAACAATATTCAAGAAACAATTAATATAATACTAGCAAATTAAAGTTATACTAAAACATATACACACATTGTATTTAGATAATTCAATGTACAGTGGGTCAAAAAAGTATTCGTACACCTAGTTTTTTGTAATAACTTTATTTAAAGAAATGATACACAAATAAAAACTATTTCGATTAGTACTCTACTATGTACAAAGATAACGTGCAAATGAAGAATCTTTAATAACGCATAACAAAAGAGTAGCGCAACAAATACAAGAATTTGAGAGCAAAAAAAGTATTCGTACACTTATAGTTCAACTGCTAAATTTTGAAAAACCCGCACGTATCGTCGGAACACTGACCAAAATGTAAACAATTGTTTGTTTATGTAGTAGCCTCTGCGTGTACTGTGCAGTTAGTACTTCCTTGAACCCTGTACAGACATCATGACAACGAAGAAAAATGAAATACCTGTATCAGTGTGAGATCGTATTATTTTCCTTCGAAAACGTGGAGAGAGTTATAGGAAAATTGGGAAACAAGTAAATTTAAGTTTCACGACAGTACAGTGCATTATTAAGAAATATGAGGCAACGAAAACAACAGAAAATAATCCACGAACAGGTCGGCCAAAGATACTCACGGTTAGAGAGCGTCGAAGTATAATTAAAGAAGCTGTAAAAAATCCATTTGTAAGTGCCCGAACTTTATGCAATGATATCGCGTCAACATCAGGGAAGGTGGTGTGCTCTCAAACCATACGAAACGTTTTACACTCTGCTGAAATATATGGCAGAGCTGCGAGAAAAAAGCCATATATTAATAATACAAATAGAGAAAAACGTTTAGGTTTCGTTAAAACCTATGTAAATAAACCCATTGAATTTTGGAGACGTGTTATCTTCTCGGATGAATCTAAATTCAATATTTTTGGCTCTGATGGGAAGAAATTCGTGTGGAGGAAACCCAATACCGAGCTTCAGCAAAAGAATCTTAAACCAACTGTGAAGCACGGGGGAGCAAGCGTAATGATGTGGGGCTGTATGGCGTCTAGTGGTGTTGGAAATATTGCATTTATAGATGGAATAATGAATGCAAAGATGTATATCGAGGTGTTGCGTAATAATTTAGAAGAAAGTACAGTTAAATTGGACCTGAATGGGAATTATTATTTTCAGCAGGATAACGACCCAAAACACACAGCTATGAAAACAAGAGAATGGTTGTTGTACAATGTTCCCAAACAACTAGTTACACCACCACAGTCCCCCGATATTAATCCAATAGAAAATTTGTGGCACTTGTTGGATATAGAAGTAAGGAAAAGAAAAATATCTAATAAATCGGATCTACAACGAGTAATTTTAGAAGAATGGCAAAAGATACCAAAGGACACAACTCTGAAATTGGTGGAATCCATGCCTAGAAGATTAGAAGCCATTATTAAAGCTAAAGGGATGCATACTAAATATTAGTTACTAAGTAGAACTGAGATAATCATAAACTGTACGAATACTTTTTTTGCTCTCAAATTCTTGTATTTCTTGTGTTACTTTTTTGTTATGCGTTATTAAAGATTCTTCATTTGCACATTATCTTTGTACATAATAGACTATTAATCGAAACAATTTTTGTTTGTGTATCATTTCTTTAAATAAAGTTATTGCAAAAAAGTTAGGTGTACGAATACTTTTTTGACCCACTGTAGATCATAACCTCGTGTCTTTTCCTTTGTTGAGCGTCAAATGTCGCTCCTCGCACGTCAGTTTGATATGCGAGTGTTTGTATAAGGCAAGGGCGCGGACTGTGCGGTGACTCTGATGACTGTGTTGACAGAGTTGACTGTCTTGATTGAGTTGACTGACTTGACTGACTTGATTGAGTTGACTGAGTTGACTCAACTTCTTGTTTTGACAAACTCGTTGATTAATCCTTTCAAATTCGGACAAATACCAATCAGCGAGCCTAAGTTGGTTAGGTACTCCTCCTTGAGCCCTTAGTTCGCTCATGGAGGAGGGGTATTGCCGTGTTAGTGGTGAGGATGGTGGTGCTGGTTAGCAACGACGAAAAATTCCTTCAGGTTCCGGTCGTCGGTCTTTTACCGTTACAAATGTGTGCCAGGATCCATCAGAAATTCTCTCTTTATGACAAGGCCTCGGCTATTGAGAACGAAAGAAACGAAAATCTAAACACGTGTAGCTTAAAACTACACCGTTTCTCGCCAGGTCATAGATTAATCTTTTAGTTGCATGCTAATAAACTAAGAATATTAAACTGAAAAATAGCCTTTGTTTCGCGTCCGTGTCATATATTATGGAGTGGCGACATGACGGTGTTGATGCATTATGTGCCTCAACATCATTCTTAAAGGATCCAAATAGCAGTTAACATAATATTTTTCTTAACACATACTACTCAAATTATTATACTTAGTATCACAAAAAAAATATCCACAGATGAAACAATCCTGGAAAGATTTCACATAAATATCGACAAGAAATTTGGATAGAGATCACATTCAATGCAAACACATGATTTATGATGAAGTGTGTTCTTATTATAAAACTTGAAGTTTGAAGATTTAGCATAAATAACAAAAGATTCGCTGGGGTATTAGAATCCCCACAAGCTATCATAAGAAGAACACCACTTGGAGAACCTTCAAATCACCTATGTTCCATGTTTTTCCTACGAAACCAGATGGTTGTAATGGCAGCGTGCGTTCAGCTGTGCTGCAGATTGAAAATTCATTAATTTACGCCAATTAATCGGGTTTATGCACAGACAAACAAGAGTTCAACCAATAATAACGAAGTATAAATTCTGTCGAGTAATAAAAAGTTCAGAAAACGTAGAAAGTATATTTATTGAATGAGTTAATTATTAAAAAATGTGATTTAATTATTTCATTGATTTCATATATCATTGTGTACATGAATTATGCTGATGCTCGAAGCATGTTATTTTAAAGAAAATTGAAAAATAATTTCCATATTTTTGTAATTTAACTTTGCAACGACATATTGTTTTTTTCGAGTTATTAAATGTCGCTCTGGGATCTGTGAAGTTCGTGATTTTTCATATGTTTGGAATGTGCAAACGATTCCGGAGAAATTTAATGGAGCACTTTCTGGTATGCTGCATAAGGCTATAAAATTCAAGTATAGAAAAATTAAAGAAGTTACATATTTGCTATTATTTTACTTACAATAATAAAAATTAACGTTTTGGCTGGTGTCGTGAAAGACCCATTGTGCCACTGCGGTGTTAACAATATTAAAACTAGAACTCAAAACGGGAATTTTCTGTAGTTTAATATGAATACAGGTTAAAGTATAAAAGTTGATTTACGAAGGCAGTGGTTCAAGCTCTAGCAGGAATATGAAAAGTTATAGTTTGTTGTAACTCAGAGAAATTTTAAGTAACATTCAGACACAACTTCTAAAACTTATATAAATTCTAACATCGTTACCTGAGAGATATATTAGAGATATATTTCCTAGGCACAAATTTGTGTGCAGACGTGTATTGCACAGGCTTGAAATCTATTTCCAATATATAATACAAATACAATATCAGCTAAGCGCCTGTCCTTCCATGAGATTTTTAAAGTTCAGATACCCCGAAATTTTCCATTTATAAGGAAATCTAACAAAACGAATGTGACGATGATAACTACGATAACTCTAACAGAATTTAAAACGAGAAGTTTTAAATTACTACAGTCGGTCACAAAGATATTGGGATAGCGTGTAAATTTGAATTCTAACATTTATGTTTTTAATAAATATACAACCAGCAACAAAATAGCATTACACTATGTTAAGGTATAGTATCTAGATTGTACATACAAAAAATGGTTTAATTTTTCCACGTAGTTGAGAAATAACAAAATAAACTCAAACAATGCGAATTTTTATGTCACAAAATTAGTGGGACACTTTATAAATATCATTTATAAAACAAAATTTAATCAACATTCAATACTTTGTTAGATATTCTTCCTGTTTGAGAAAATGTTTTAACCGAGTTGGCATATTATGAATTATTAGGTCAAGTCATAAGTAACTTCCGTTTTTTTATCAGACATTTATTTTGCTCTCATTAAATAACAAAATTATATTAATTTATTATGTATTCACCACTATTATATATAACCTTCTCCCATCTTCCTAGTACTTTATCAATTCCTTCCTTGTAAAATGTGATTGGTTTGGACTGGAAGAAATTTTTGATAGCCTGCCTGACTTGCTCTTCAGAATTGAAGGTTTTTCCATTCAAAAAGTTTTATAAAGAATAGAAAATGTGGTAGTCTGTTGGGGCAAGATCCGGGGAGTAAGGTGGATGTGATAAAACAGACCATCCAAGCTGAAAAATTTTTTCTTGAGTCACCCTTGCTGTATGTGGTCGCGCATTGTCGTGTAAAAGAATGACGTTTTTGTGATTGACGAGTGCAGGACGCTTTTCATGGAGTTTCTCTTGCATTCTTTGTAACTGCTGAACGTATCTATCTGCAGTATTCGTTAAATTTGACTACAACAACTCCTGGTAAATTATTCCTTGACAATCTCATTATACACACAATAAAATCTTTTGCCATGGATATTTGTTTTCGGATCTGATAGGAGTGATCGATCTTTAGCAAGCTTTTGTGGATTATATCCACATAGGTAACCCATTTTTCATCGCCTGTTACAATCCTGTTTAAAAAAAGCTTAATTTTTACCCGTAAGAGCAGACTTGTCGCGATTGACATGTGATCTTCCTTATTCTGTTCACTGAGATTGTGAGCTACCCACACTCCTATCTTGCTGACTTTCCCTAATTTCTCCAGATGACGGTTAACAGTTGATTGTGATGTATTCAACCCTTCTGCTATACTTCTTATGGATTGACGTGGATTTTGCTCCAATATTGCTTTTAAAAGATTGTCGTCAAAGTCGGAAGGATATCCCGCTCTCGGTTCGTTTTTTAAGGTCGCATCTCCAGAACGGAATTTTATAAACCAATTTCTAACAGCCCGATCAGTTATTAATCTTCACCATATACACTACATATTTTTTCAGCTGTTGCCTTATTACTATTGCCTTGTTTAAATTCCCAATGCATTACATGACGAATATGTACTTTTTAACTCTCCATTTCAGAGATTAAAAAAAATAGTTTAATGTAACGTGTATCACACAAAACAGTTCATAAAGACTAACTAAAGCCTTGTCAATATAGTGAAAGCAAAAACTTCTTGTCATGGTAACTCATAGCGGGTAGATACAAACAATAGATTCTACTTTTAGCTGCATCGGAAGTTACTTATAACTCGACCTAATATTTTTTGCAAAAATTCAGGTCCGATTTTCTTCAATTCTTCTGTCAAACGTTGTTTTAATTCATCCCTTATATTTATTGTTTTTGTGTGGATCCTACGATCGAGTTCATCCCATAGATTTTCTATGGGGTTCAGGTCTGGGGATTGGGGAGGGGTCTGTAACACCTTAGAACAATTATAAAACAAGAATTCTTGCACGATTCTAGCTTTATGTTTTGGATTATTGTTTTGATAGAACTTAAACCGTTCTCCAATCCCCATATTTCTAGCACTTTTTAAAAATTATTTTTCAGAATGTTCAGATACATATTTTTGTCTATAATGTCATCTACAATTACTTTCACCTGCAAAAATTACAGTATCCCACCATTCACTTTCTTTTGACACATATTGATTCGCGTATTGTATTCTTTTCTTTCTGTTGATTGCGTTGATAAATGGCTTTTTTCTGGCTATCCGTCCATGATATCCTTAAGATTTTAATAGTCTTCGTACATTTTCTGCATGCACTCTAATTTCAAGATTGTCGTTAAGTTTTGTAGCTAGTTTTGTTGCACTTTACTTCGAGTTTTTCTTAATTTCTCTTACTATGAAGCGTCTATTATGAATATTAAGTTTCTTTGGCCGACCTTCTTGAGGCTTCAATTCAAGTTTGTCCTCGTCACGATATCTTCTTATGATATTCCATACGGTACTCTTAGCCACATTTAATATTTCTGCAATTTTTCGCACCGATTTCTTCTTTTCGTAGTGATACACCACTAATTATTTAATTTCAAACGAATTATTACTCTTGCGACCTCTGTTGTATCCGTCTGTGTCTTGCGACCAAGATTAACGCGAAGTCAATACGCCAACAGACAGAAAACTCTGACATTGTTTACAACTATTTCCCTTCGGTCGTATACAACCGTGTACTATTACAAGCGTCCCAATAATTTTGTGAAAGAAAAATTCGCATTGTTTGAGTTTATTTTATGTTATTCCTTAACTACATAGAAAAATTAAACCATTTTTTGTATGTACAATCTCGATACTATATCTTAACATAATGTAACTCTATTTTGTTGCTGGTTGTACATTAATCTAAAATATAAATGTTACAATTCAAATTCACACGCTATCACAATATTTTTGTGACCGACTGTACATCGAGGAGGGTCTGTTTAGGAGATGACCCTAGGGAGCGCCTTCTATTTACGATCCAGGTCTCAAGGAGAGAACAAAGCGTCAGCGAGGGCTGCATTCGAGGCGAAACGTTACGATCGGAATGGAATAGTCATGCATGGAACGGAAAGAATCTCTTGTTCCATGTGGAATTATTCAGGAACGCTGAAGGACCCTAGGGAAAGAAGCACGGATGTATCCGAGCGAGTCGGTCACTTTTGTAGGATAGAAATCGATGATATACAGGGTTCAGTGGAATTCGTGGTGTAACAAAAGAGAGCACTCTGTGATCTTTCATTGAAAAATGTGGTTTCTGATTTAAGGAAAATAAAACAATTTTAACGCACCATTTAAATTAATTTATTAACTTATTTTATTATAATTTAACAACTATATTGTATAAAAATGTTCTATTTGATACGATTACGGATGGTTTCATGGTGGTCACAAGCCTGTTAATGACTACACATTTTTGAGTGGTCGCCAAATATACTTAGACCGTAACTTTGGCTATTGAACGATTTATGACTGGGAATTTAGTGTGTGCTTAGTTAGAAAATACATTAGAAGGTATGAATAGAACCCGTTTTTTCGGTTATCCATTTTAGTTATTATTAGCTGAATCAATCACGTTTTCTATCCATCGCATAACAAAGAACGCTAGTGACACAAAATGCGACAGATCCAGTAACAGTAAATGACGTTAGCGTAGGCATAGATTCAGAATTTTAACTATTATTGTAATCTCAAGCTTATTGTTTAGAAATGGAAATCTTGCTACTATACAGTCATTGCTATCGTTAACCCTTGAAAAGTAAGAAGAATGGATGAACCGAGCGGCCGATTCCCCTTGCCTCTTGTAGCGTTAAGCTTGAAAGTAGAACATTTCAGCACCCAATAAAATGTACTTTCACTATTGTGCACTATGAACACATATTTACTAGATGTTTCCAATAAGTACTGTAGGAATAGAGAATCCGTGAAAAATATGGAGTTTGTCAACAATCACACTACGTAGGAAACACCGGTTCTCGTCGTTTTAGATCTGGTAATAGTAAGCACAGAGCTTCTAACACTGTCACAGAACACAACATCAGTAATCCCTTATGAAAGTAACCATTGGGCAATACAGTTTCAAGTGCAGCTGCAGCACAGTATGACAACAAACACAAACACTCAACAAAAAGGATCCCCTTTGTACCACAAAAAAACTGGAAAACATTCGAAACTCATGCACAAGCAATAGCACTAGACAAAATACAATAAGACAGAAATCTATCAAAACAGAATATAGACTCGTCAATTGACAAATTAGAAAAACATATATGGGAAGCCATAGAAATACCAATACCCACCTGCACTGACAATTAGATAAACTTTGTAAAAGATTACCAAAATAAGAAAACAATCAAATTGCAAAAAGAGAAAGGCAAAACATTATCCAAACTAATTACCTTGTATAGAAAAAACGTACTTGTAAACAACATATTAACACTGTCACTTAAAACACATAAAAAAGCTTAACAAAGAATTTAAAAAAGAATACACATACTCTGCATCACAGTTCTGAAACATCAAATTTAAAAACATGGACACAAAAAGTCCCAGTAAAACTTTCCCCCTCATTAACAGAATAATCAAACCCAAAACTCAAGAAACTTCTTCTCCCTTTGAAATAGATCAAGACAACAAAACACTATTAATTGAATCCAACATAGAGATAAGTAAAACCATATCAACAAATAATAATCACAAGATAGATAGTACACAAGGCAAAATAATTGTACTAGGCACACATTTTCAAACAATGCACACAAAAAATCTAGACTTAGAAAACAGCACATTTACACCACTATACAACATAATAAATGAAAATATGAAACCCTACCTAAATCCCACAGGAGAAACATGCATAACACACTTTTCTGAAAACAACACAGCATTAAATCTAGTAGATAACGCAAATGGTCTTCTAACCTCTACTTCTGAGATAAAAATTATTTTAAAACTCCTAAACATAAAAAAATCATCCAGTTTTGATAGAATTCCAAATTTTATTATCAAGAAACTTCCACACAACATAATTACCATACTTACGGTAATTTTTAATAACTGCATCAAAACAAAAAATCCACGGATATAAGCAACTACCACCCTATAAGCCTACTGCATAAGGCTTCCTGCCGAATCTAGGAAAGCTCCTAGAAGTAATAATTCATGTTAGGATAGTTAACCACATAAACTCAAATAATCTTCTACCGAACACCAATTTGACTTCAGATTTCAACATTCTACAGTACACGCAATAAACATACTAATGTTTGACATAACAATAGTACTAAATAACAATCAATTATTAAGAGTCTGCCTAATTGATCTGGAGAAAGCACTTGATACTGTCTGGACCGGGGGCCTAATATTCAAACTAATTAAAAAGAAATTTAATAAACACCTCACTCAAATAATTACAAATATGATAACAGGTCGCAAGTACAAATTATTTCTGGATAATCAAATATCGAAAAGATCCTTCTCAATAGACAATGGCCTTCAACAAGGAGCAATAAACTCTCCTATACTATTTAGCATTTTTTTTCAGATGCACTCAACCTATTTAGATTAAACACTGAAAACAATATTAGAGCTATAGCATTTGCTGATGATCTAATAATTTACTATACCCATAAGAAGATTAAAACCATACAGGATCAGCTACAATATACATTTGATAAACTCAGTGCGTACTGCAAAACCTGGAAACTAAAAATAAATATCAATAAATGTGAAATAATAGTATTCAGACATTACACTTCACGAATATCCATAAAAAATAGAAAAGGACTAAACGAATTTCAAGATCCAAACGATAATCAAAACAAAATCGCCCATCATAATCAAGTAAAATATCTAGGATAGATAAAGCCACAAATGAGGTTATTACACTCTACAAACATAACAACAAAAGTTAAACTTCTGAATATACAGCCTCTTTGTAAAGTTAATATTACTATACGCCTGTCCCATCTGGTGAAAAATTAAACCCTATCAAATGGAGAAGATGAGGATATTTAAAAAAAAGATCCTAAAAATAATAATAAAGTCTTACAAACCCTTTGACTTGAAAAGAAATCTGTACAAAAAGACAAAAAACATAGAACTGTATAACAAAACAAATCTCACCAGAATAGACATACACATCATAAAAATATGTAGGAAATATTTTCAAAATTCAACACACATAACACACAACAGCAAAATACTCAACATAACAAACATTATAGATGAACATGCAGAAAAGACAAGAATATCTGGATATATACCAACAGAAGCATTTTTTTATTTAGATAAAATGGCTATATACATGATTTTAACACAAAAATACCAATAATTTATCACATAAAAAGAAAGAAATACCCAAACGCATTACTGTATGACTCCAACATTTATGTCTCACATCCAGATCAACTAGTATTCAATACAGAGCTACCCAAAATCGATTTAAAACCGAAGTCATACGATTATCTGAAGACAATCACATGGCTGACAAGCGAAGAATTACAAGCTGGACATTACCCTGTTTGAAGTACTTGGAAGAGAAAATTTCTCTAAAGGAGAAAGTAATGTTTTACGTAGATATTTTAAACACTAATACTGACTGAAATAGTCTGAGGCTGCGACAAATTTATTTTCTTTTGAACATCAAATTCCAGAAATGTCATACAAAAAATTTGACTTTGCCTATTTTCGGTGTCTTTTAGATCACTGTAGAATGGTAGAAATCTTCAAAATTAATGTTCTTGAAATCGAAGC
Organism: Tetrapedia diversipes; assembly: GCA_033822845.1. Lineage (NCBI taxonomy): Eukaryota > Metazoa > Arthropoda > Insecta > Hymenoptera > Apidae > Tetrapedia > Tetrapedia diversipes. The sequence goes on from JAOPTO010002172.1 coordinate 220,080, forward strand.
GGAGGGAGATATAATTTTAAACTAAGATTTTGCTCATTGTTCGAAATTTAACTAAGAAAATTTAAATTAAAATAAATATTTTTCCTAGTCTTCGAATAGCCGGGAGAGGGAGAGTGTATCGATAACAGTTAAGAATAATCAACGCTCAATTTTATTTATATTGGTGTTCCAGCACGGAACACCGTTCATTATTATAGTACAAATTAAACTTTAGATTTTTAATTTGTCTCTTCGCCCGATTTATTCGCCTGGCTAGGTTGGTGCCCAACGGTCCGGCTGATCGGGTAGGTCAGGATCTTCACCTGTGAACAATTGTGGACTGTATTAGTTTTGTAATATAAATATTTATTATTTTTATGTCCGAATCGTCGGCTTATTGCACGGCGTTCAGCCGTGTCGCGACGATTTTTTGCGACGGTAGTTAATCCTGTTAAGAGATTAAGTGTTGAGCATCACGATGCTTCAACACATATAGACCCGACGTGTCTGTGTGTTTTGACCACGTCTCGGTAAACACCGAGGATCTACTCTCTTATGTGTGTATTCGACTCGCCTATGTAATAGACGATTTTGTCGCAATACACACAACGCCTTCTTCCGCTCGTTCCCCTTGCGTGTGCGTTGTAAGGGCACACGCAATGCGTAGTCCCATGGTGGCTGGCTGCATGGACCTGCAGAAACTGCAGAGCGCCTCCAGTATTACATTCGCAGAGCGGCTGGGGCTACTCTGCGATGTTTCTACATTCTTGGTGCATGCACCGCCGGGCCTACACTGCGACAGGCGTAGCTCAAGTAGCATCGTAGCCATTGCAGTTTGGAAGGAACGACCGTAGCTCAATCGTGCACGGATCGAGCGTATTCTAGGACTTTCTCAAGACCCCCTGTGCGTGAAAGGGCGTCCCCGATTCACATGGTGCACGGGAGCAGGACCAATATCCTCCACTAGAATACACCTGCTGTTGGTAGGCAGGTTTTTAAGAAAGAGCGTACCCTATTCTGTGGGCGTGTATCCCCTTAATGCTTCACGAATTGGACAGCAGGGATACACCGGACAGCAATAGGTGATTATTACCGCCTTGATCGAGCTCCGAAAATCGGAGATCTTCGACTGTTCTTTCCTCTTGTCCAGAGGAATTCAGGTGCTTATGTCGGTGGACCATAAGAACCTTATGGGTGTCCACTGACGTCACGGAGCTGCGGAATGCGAAACGCACGAATCTTATGATTAAACGCCAACCGCGTCCAATTATAAATTCTTCCGCTTTTTCGGTCGATACGCGAGATCACGACAATCGTAAACGACACGTACCTTTCGACCGGACAAACTTCACTCCGTGACCGTTCCGTGTAATTTCGAAATTTGGTTTTTCGCGACGACTCCACGCAATGCACACTTCGAAAATTTAAAACGGAATCTCTCTTCGTCCGTGAGCGTACGGTATTTAATACCTCACGGACGAAGTTTCTTTCTCTCTCACTCTCATGCGTAAACGCCCTTTCTCGTTTCGTTATTTTCAATTTGAATTAATCGAACAACAGGCGTTAGAGTTTCGACAAACAGCTTTTTTCTGGACCTTGAAATTCGATGCCCTCGCGCTGGCAGTCAAGACCAAGGCGATGTTTACCGAAATCCGCCGTTTTTAGTTACCCAATTATTTTTATTTTTAATAACGATAGAATTAGAGGTCGCGAATCCAGGGGCGTCGCTATGTGCGATATCGCCCGAACCTCTTTCCGAAATGCACTTTTTTAAACAAC